>PNEQ01037076.1:47953-62361 GCA_003012365.1 Medauroidea extradentata
TACTTACGTGTTTACGTTTTGATGTACTCCGTTATTACTTACGTGTTTACGTTTTGATGTACTTCGTTATTACTTACGTGTTTACGTTTTGATGTACTTCGTTATTACTTACGTGTTTACGTTTTGATGTACTCCGTTATTACTTACGTGTTTACGTTTTGAACAATCTTCGGTTTCTGCTTGCGCCGAAGTGTATTCCACAGTAATCAGTGTTTTTTTCTCAGTACCCAATAATCATTATAAGCAATTCATGACAACGAAACCACATCAAATGACCACGAATTATGAACAAAGAAAACATATGGCAGTACATCACAAAAGCAACACAAAACCAGGTAGATGAAAAACAATGTTTCACTTGAAATTTTTAGTTTTAGTCATTTTTTTACATTCCCATTTTATTGAAACGTGACTAATAAACAGACTGTAGGCCATATTCATTTCACAACTGTCGATCGTAAAACTTAGAGGAACGTTTTTTCATGTCAAGATGCTTAAAACAGGAGTGACGTTCACTCCTCTTTATCACAATAGTAAGAATCTCAGCTGCGAGAAGATACTGTCACTTCCTATCCATATAAACACGTGGATTCTAACTGTGTGAAATAAAATCTCATTCCGACCACTTGCGGGACCACGAGTCATCATTACGGACCCTTGTTTTTCACTAAAAGAATTTTGCCACAGTTTGTTTCAGTCGCTCACGTGCACATCTGCAATTCTGCTTCACAGTTATTGGCAGCGTATCTATGCGAAGAGCCGCATCTCATTTGACTGAGCCAAACTACAACAACACTCGAACAACGCCTCACGTCTGTGATTTGCCGGAGGAAGCCCAAGGCTCGTGAGAGTTAAAATATCCAATCGCTGACCACGAAGCAGAACTGCAGATGTGCACGTAAGATACTGAAACAAAGTGAGGCAAAATTCTTTTCACGAAAACAGGGCTCCCTAGTAATCATGTATGTGGTTATTGCCTAAATTATTATTTTAAGTCCTAAACAATAGCATAAAGGGAAAAAAAATTACTTTTACTATAACAATTTTTTCTAGCACGTTTCATTTAAGCTTGTTTGTAAATTAAAACTAAAATCATTTAATTACATAGGTCTAATTACTTTAAATCATAATGTTTTCCTACAGAAAAAATCTACATTTTAAAAACTATTGAATAGCAAAGCTAATAGACCGGTTTTATATTATCTGAAATATTTTAACCTTCAAAAACAATACTCTCAGAAGCAGTACAGATGAGGTTCTTATTAGTTTTATAATAGTTTCGTAAACGAACAAAAGAGTCTTTCTATTCAGAGCAAAGTATTTATTTAGTTTTTAACTAGCCTAAAGTAATCTCGTCCAAACTAAACGGTCAAAGGTAAAAGTAGTGAGGGAGGTTGCCTATAGAACGAGCCTTTCTTAGTCACCAATCGCTTCACAGAGACTCCAAGAGCAGAGGAGCGGGGCGTGGTCTTGCAAACACAACTACACGTAAACACACTCCATAGCACGTAAATAACACGGTGACGTCACACGGCGTCCATTCTCTCACACAACGTGGCCTTGGACTAAGTAGCGACTCTGGCAAGGCTTGCAGCTGGAGCAAGGTCTCCTACACAGGATTGCCGCCTGAATAAGTGCTTGTACTACACAACATTAAGCCATGTTTGAAGCGATTTTGCAAGAATTATAAATCGCTAAGCCTCAATCCTAAGACGTAACAAACCGATATGCGCTGGCTTATCTCCATCGTTTACCCAGCCTTGCGTTAGTTTAGGCTACAGGATAAAAAAATTAGAAATAATAATATATATTCGCTGAATCGTTGAAGGACGGTTTTGATACGTTACTAAAATGGGGTTGCCGACCATCCCGTATTGTTCGGAATTTCCCGTACTGTGTGACTGAAAAAATTATCCGGTACGTACACAGAACGAGACATATTTCCTATACCTTGTTCACGCTGTTCAATTCACATAACTGCATAAAATTGAAACATTATTTTACTACCGCGCCATCTGTTATTTGTACTTCGAGGCTTTTTTTCTGCAGTTCACTCTCTTTTCCTCAGTGGCCACACTATTCTTAATGTTGTCGTCGACAGGTAGCAACATTGATGTGCTTAGTCCATGAAGCTCAGCACATCAGTGTTTGTGTTGATATAATGTGTTGACTTCGGGTCGAGTTAAGTGTTTTTGACTTCCACCTGTGTTCAAAAAAGAAAATTTGCGATTCACCACCGCCAAAAACAACAAACGACTCTGTGTGAACTTAGATCGATGGGAACGAAACTATAATTGGCTTACGCCTACTTGCAGCGAAGTGATGTCTCTGATGTGACTTTGCCAATTACAATAACATTACTACAACTTCAAAAGTCTGTGATTTGCCAGTAAAACACTTAGACACGTCAGAGCTAAGACGTCCAATCACTGCTTATGAAGCAGAGCTGCAGTCGTGCACGTTAAGTCGCTGAAACAAAGTGGCGCAAAATTATTTACGCGAAAATTAGGGCTCTCTATGTATCTGCCTTCACTGCTCGCACAGGTACATGAGTCTGACACTACTAGCCGAATCACTACACGGAATATAACATCAAGTGCGCCATCTACTGGAAATGAAGATATTTTGGTCAGCGGTTAAGAGCAATCAAGTAGATAAAAATATAAATTGTATACGTGTATGAAATAATGTTAGTTTTATAGACTACCTGGACGTTTTTGCCCTTCTAATAATAAAGCTCAGCTAGTTTTCTCATCGTCGCATTACAAAATCAAAATTTGCATGATTTTACTTAGTAAACATAGCGAAAACCAATGCACATAAAGAACTGAAATAAATCAAATCGAAACTACATGTCACGGGTAAATGAAACAATCTTAACAAAATACGACTGTATTTTTTAAACAGTTACTAAAGGCAACCAAAATCCAAATTTAAATTTTGTTGTGTACCAAAATATTTTGTAACGGGTTTTTATGTATATCACGCCAAGATATGTACTTTAAATGAAAATTATTGGCTCTGAAATGCCAAAATGGGAAAATTGGCTGAATTAAAAATTCTGCATAAGAGGAAGGTGTACTCCCAATTAATGTCTACAAAATAACGCTGTTTCATACAAATGAAAAATTTTGCTTTTTTCCCTACTTAAACATGATAACATCTATGTAAGAGGTGACATGAAGTGAATGTACAGCGACGCCGGAATGAAGGACGGAGAAAACTGGAGATAGGCTAACCATTCAAACACGCCAACCAAAGGCATCGTGAAGCACGATTCCCACATGTGAAAATACGGGCCAATGCGCCGGGAGTTGAACCCGGGTCGCCTTAGAGGTTGACGAGTGCTCTAGTCACTGCGCCAACCGCGGGCGGCGCTGTATGCTGGAGATACGCTGGAACGGTAAGGGCTATACTAGCACGCACGTCTTATACGTTATAACCACTACACGCACGGCAAATGGCTGGCATGCAGTCTTTATGTTGCAGTTTACCCTCTGTCAGACTGTCGTGCAGCGATTAAAACAGTGACTCGTCCAATGATAAACGAGATAACTCTGCTGCGGTTTCCCATTGGCTTCTGTACCATGAGCGACAAATGACATTCCAATCCGAAACCTGCAAAGGTTTCACGCACCTATCCAACTGTGAATAATATCCAACCAAAATTAACATTCTACGTGGCAAAGTCTCTCTCTCGCTATATATAATAAAACCATGTTAAAACGTTTGTGATAGGACGTTTTATTTCGGGCACAAGCTATTTTTTAAACAATTTGTTCGCAATTGGCTCTTTACTTATCATCCGAGAACTTCCGGAGAGTGCTGAGAATAAGATAATAAAACACAACTTAAGCGGAGTGTGTACCGGTTTCACATTTCCGCATATGACACGTGGTAACAGCGGAGCGATAAACGCCAGAGTAGGACGCTCGAAGAGAAGCATATCGCCTCTATTCACAGTGCGCCAAACTGGTATGAAAGGTTTCCCTTGTAGTCTTTCTCCTATTGTACTTTCAGCTGTGACGTTGACATATTATTTTTCTACAGTCTAAAGTTAAGGCCAACGCATGAATCTTGTTTTGAATTTTACTAATTCAGGTTGCATGTTCGGAGTTACAACTCTACGAACCTACAACCCTGCTAAACGTAAATCTTAAGATGATACACCAAAAAAATATTAAGAACGGTTTGAACTATTAAAATTATTTCATAAAGTTGCTAAAAATTTGAATGTATCCATATAATTCTTTCTTCCGAATTGACTGGCGTATTGTACCCATCTGAAATATTATCTTGGTTGATAAAGTGTCCCTATATAAAATCTGGTTTGGATCGTTTCCGAAAAATGCATTAAATTTCTTTTAATTATTTCGAGAATGGCTGTCTTAAAAAATGACCAACCATCATCAATAAATCTGTAAATTTATTCTGTAAATACGACATAGTTCGTTTATTTATTTATATTATTATATTTTCTAAAATAGCAAACCATCTTTGAAATAATAATTTAGAAATAAAATCTTATATCACAAATTGTAAACCAATTAATTTCGTTTAAAATATTTGAAGTATTTCTCAAAATGTAACATAACATTTGATTTGTAAGGGCTATCTTCCAAAGTGGTGAGCCTACATCACGTAGTCCTACTTATATTAAAGCTTTGATGAATAACTGGCATAGCATTAAATTTGTGCTCAGTCGAGCTAGTACTTCCCGAAATATAAATTCAACATCTATTCATCCTTGTTATGCTTCTGTACAAATGGCGGACCTACAACATAAAATAATACTAACCAAATATTAGAAAATGAACTAAATATACAATTTGGTTGAAATCGGTCTAGTGGAAGTATGACATAACATATTTATGTGCTGTATTAAATACGTGAAACTATCGTCCGAAATTGTTGACTTATGACACTTCACCTATAGTATTCAACGTACACGGCTTAAATGACAACTGTGAAAATATTAAATCTGGCCTGAATCGGTCAAATAGTTAATGAGATATGACAATGCCAAAAGTATTGAAACTACTGTAATTTCAAAAAATAAGTTCTATACATGGTCTAAATTAATTTCGCTGCCAAAAATTATATGTACAGAGTTTGAACTAATTCATTTCATGGATTTAAAATTCTCTTGATGGGAACACATACACAGACACTCAGACAATAATGTGATCTCAAAGGCCTTCTTTCCTTGGGAAAGTAGGCTAATAACTCCGAGCAGAACATTTATAACCAACCATTTCGCAAAGCGTGCAGAACAGAGAGGCGACCTTTTCAGTGAGCATTATAGCTGTAAGTATTTACACTGACTCGTGTTTAACTGCGCAGTTGTTAATACTCGGCATTCCCAAGGCAATTAATTGCGTGCCTGCGGGGCCAGAAATAGACAGAGCTGGTAAGACCGGTCCGTAGACTCTCCCATGCAGCCGAGGAGGAGAAGGGGAGGAGATGGTGTGACGGTTGTACTACTCGACCACGACAACTAGTGCCACGGGAGACAAGCGAACTACCGCTGTGCTGACCTTGACCACTGCGCGCAACTGGTGTGGCACACCACAGCACCGGCCATAATACTGTGACACAGGCAGCTGGCTTTGTTTTCACCGCGCCACGTCTCCACAGCCCGTGTGTCATGAACTCATGTTAGGCGCAGTACATTTCCCCTCCCTGTGACGTGTCTACCTACTACTAGTGCCACGCTTCTTCCCCTCATTGGCGGACTAGCTGTCGTGGTCGAGTAGTAAGGAGTAGACGTGGTCGTCGCTCCTAGCAGTGTTAGCTGGTGCGAGGCGGCGCGTGTTGAGTGCCGCGAGGGGACTTGTCTCTTAGCCTCGTCACTGGAGCAAGGACGGCGACGTACCAAGGACGCAATCCATGGGAAACTTCAGACACCGCCACATACACATATGACGTGGTTACATCACCACGGCTAGCAAGATGAACCCAGATTTTAATGGCGTCCTTTTCGATTCTCGTCCAAAAGATCCCCGTGTGCCGTATTACTCTATGGTGATATTTGAAAGTACTCAATATTTTGTGATTATGCATACGCTCCAAAACAAGATAAATGTATAATAAAATTGGTCCCAACAAATTTGTACGTTATCAGTAAGGATCTGAAAAATTCGCGTTTTATTTTGACTTCAAGCTATAATTCCAGCAAATGTAAGTTCGTGCCACTTTCGCAATTGGCCCGTGACTTATTTGACTCCTGCTGGAAGTGTCTTAGCCAATAGTACAGAAGCAACTAAATGAAGGCCCATATCACTGCGTCATCGAGCAGCCAGTGAGCAGATAATGTCTGCTTGAATACACACATGTTCTTGGAGGTTAGCCTACACGTCTGTGAACACGCGAATTTTCCCGTCTCTAGTTATCAGGTGTGAGCATTACTTCACCATTCCCCATGAGACATCCATTCATAGTGACAGGCCCTACAGCCTTCAAAGTCGTAGGGCTCTATCATAAGCTGGCCGCCACTGAAGGCACGTTTCTGTGATACTTGTACGTCATTGATGGTGGTACATACCTGTAAGGTTACGGGTTTCAGGACAAATTTTTGGCTTGTGTGGATGGATAGTATATTCTCTCAAAACATTGGCAATTTTTATTTCAAAATCTTGTAGACAGTGGAAAAAAGGCGAAAATGTTCCACGCAAGCTTACTTCCCGAAGGAAGTAGTGACCTTCGATGTGTATTATTGGATGACTGCTATGCAACACGGTTTAGTTGTTTAAAAATAACAAACATTCAGTATTAGCGGAACATAGATAGAATGGACACCATTAGTTGTGACGTCACACGAGAGCAGTGATTCCAAACAAATGTTTGTTTTGAAAGTTTCGCATTGAAATATAAACGTAGGTATTAGTTACCAGTTTACTTAATTCATTCTTTTTGTAACTGCCCATCTTTTATAGCAAATACATTGTACTATTCAAACGAGAACAAACATTAAAGTTTACCTTTAGGTTAAGTAACCTAGACGCAACTTACACATAAATAACTTTGAGTATGCTACAATTTTATCTGCTAGTCTATGTTCATAACTTCTATGGTTTTACTTATTTCGAAAAACAATAGAATCTACCCAATTTTTCTTAGGGATGTAAAATTATATGATTGTTTAACATGTGCCAAGAATATATCTGTTTGGAACCAGCATCGTCGTGTGACGTCACACTAATGGCGTCCATTGGTCAATTCAAATATCGACACATCAATAACGTAATAAAAAGGTAAGACATGAACACGTTACATCGAAACCTAGCAAAAAGTCAAATTTTTCCGCATAAAGCAATGTCCCTGTTAACAACTGATTACATGCTAACAAGGTCCTTTTACGCTGTTCAATGTTGTGATTGGCGCTTTTGGAGATGACCGCGCCCTCTTGCACATTGGACCAGTAACTATTTGTCGTTACGTCAGATGAGTAGGGAGTGGACATTTTTCCGGAGAGATCTATTCATAATCTTGTTTCAGTGTGTACATCTGCAGCTGTTCTTCATGGTTAGAGATGATGGTATATCGCGAACATGTTTTGTGCCAACATACCCTTCAAAACGCTGTAGTATTTTTGCAATGTGCATGATTGCCTAATATATAGGGCCACGACTTATGGCGAAAATATTTCTGCAACATTTATTTACATCGTCTGTGGTTGGATGATTTTACTCTCACTTGCCTTGGCAAATTACAGACGTACGTAGTCTCAGTAATCTTATTCTAATTGGTGTACTCAAATGAGAAAACGTGTCTGAACAAAGACACGCTGCCAATAACCATGAAGCACGGCATGTGCACGTGGGACAATGAAACAAAGTGGTGCAAAAAACTTTTCGCGACAAAATCGTGGCCCTAGTGTATACGTTTGACACAACATAGTTGTCTGCAGACCAATAGCATGCATCAAATATTACAATAGTGGGATTCTAATTGGTTCAGTCAAATAGGGTAGCAGGTATAAGCGATAGCCAGCAATATTTTCGTCAGCTGAAGGTACGTTGAAACACAGCAAACAGTCAAATTTTCCCACGATAAAACATCACGTCTGCTCATGGTCAGTGGGTGGATGTATTTAACTCTTGGCTTCTTGGAACACAACCCGCATATCATAGAGGTGTGGCGTAGCGTTAACCTTGTTCTGATTGCACGGTCAAATGACGGGCGCCTCTGCACAAAAAGACGCTGCCAACAACATAGCAGAACTGCAGAAGAGCACATAAAGCACTGAAACAAATCCGGCGCAAAACTCTTCTCACGGAAATTTCCAGTATCTACAAATGAGTTAGGTTTGGTAGAAGTGAACATTAAACAATATATATATATATATATATATATATATATATATATATATATATATATAGGCGACATGCCCTCATACGTGGGATGTTTACCACAATTGAATCACTCTAGATTGCAAACAAATGTCTACACTATATTTAATAATAAAAGGGCACATCGCCGAAGAGGCCATTTCCTATATTACTAATTCTGTGTATTGTGAAATACTAAAAATCGTTTAAGTAAATTTGTTTATTTTATAACATTCAGATAATACATTGTACTAATCTTTATATATTGATTTTGCACAGGTGCAATTATGAATAAGATAAAGAAAATGTTCAAATCTATAAGCCCACAAATAAAATGAAGTGAGTTTAACTTAATTCAGTTCGCCGGTAATATTCTGGTGATACACAAAAGGTTACGTTCTTGAAAGCACTCTCAAAGTCCAGCCTGATTACAGTGGCTTGTTTACAGTTACAGGCGCATAGGCCTACCTGGATTAACGGTAATCGTGCTGCCAACGTATTTTCACACCAGACTTGCCGCGAGGCCTCGTGGCCCATATTCTTCACAAGTTGTATCACAGAAGTTAGGCTACGTTACAGTAGAAGTTGCCGTCCACGGTGTTTGCCGAAACTCCAGACACCTGGACACTTTGCCGAGAGTTTCCATTAATATACGTATATTGCTTGACTAAGCAATAGTTGAAGCAACATGCCTCAACCACACACACAATCAGTGCCACTTTTACTCTCGACGCCGTCAACCACAGCTCAGTCCCCTACGTCTACCTCCGTTGATCGCTGTTCGCCAAGTCCTCGCGCTCAAGTCTAACACACACTGTCCACCGCGCACACAGCGCTCCACGTGGGCACTTATTGAAACAATTTTATGTGGACTGTACTAGTGGGCTACTTAATAAATAAAATAAATAAATGTACCCTTTAATTGCGGTCTAAGAGGAAGAGGTCTTGACACTGCCTATGCTCTCCAGCAAGAGAAAGTGACCCCTTCATGTCGCCGAGCGCTAGTAGTAATTTGTTGGAAAATTGGTCTTGTTTACATCTTGCGTTTTAACATTTTTGCAATTATTTACATAAAATAATGTTAGTAAGGTAAGCTGATATAGTATATGCATGTTCCATGTCCATAAATGCATTGTCATGTGTGAAACTGTTTATATAAGTCGTCTGAAAAAAATATTATATAAGATTGTTTTAGTTATCACATTTGAACAAAAACTACTATTTACTGCCCTACAAAATTTTAGAATCGTTGCAATATGCGTCTACACGTAAAAGATTAAAAAGCTAAATTTTATGTTCGAAAAAAATGTTTTGCAATACAAAATTACGTTTCAATTATTTTCTTCTATATATTACACGCAATTACGGTAACAATTTCACATTTTAATCTAAGCCAAATGCAAAACAAGACAAATATCTCATCAAATTACTACTAGTGCTCGGCGACATTAAGGGAGTCACATTTTATTCCTCAATGTCAAGACCTCTACCTTCATAGACCGTGCCTTTAATATACTAATACTAATTTGTGAAGATAAACACAACGTCCATCTAGTTACTTCCTGGGGTCCCTAAGCACAGGGTTGCCAACTGTGACAAGGCAAACAACACCGAGGCAACACCAGTTGTCTCAATATACATACACACATTTTCTATGCCAACGTTAAAATTAGTAAGCAGCATCTTAACAGAGAATGTACACAGTAGCCCATAGTAAGAATAGCAGACAATAACCAAGCAGAAATTTGTATCTGAACATCTTACAAAATGTGTCAAGATCTAGATTTTTTTTAGACTGATCTATGGTCAGTAGGATTTCAGAAAAACTTCATCTCAGATCCACTTACTAACACGGACTAAAAAACTTTAACTGTCAGGCTACCTAGGTGTATACCCACGAACTACATACTTGTGTTGAATAAATGAGTTGCTATCAGTCCAGCCAAGTGAGACAACTTCACACAAAACAGAGAGTTGAAGCAGCAATATCTCACTAGGCTCACAACTGGGAGGATGTAGGATTTCTTCCCGGTACTGTTGCACCGATCTCGTCTTCCAGCGATTTTCAGAAGTCACTCCAGGCGAATACTGGGATACAAATTCAGGTCATGGTCTTGTCTGAGTCACTGATCCTGTCTCTAGTGACCTCGCTGTCGACAAGATCTACTTGCCAATACTTTCGCAAAGTGTGTGTTGCCCTAACCGAAACAAA
This sequence comes from Medauroidea extradentata, assembly GCA_003012365.1. NCBI lineage: Eukaryota > Metazoa > Arthropoda > Insecta > Phasmatodea > Phasmatidae > Medauroidea > Medauroidea extradentata. The sequence continues at coordinate 58,496 of PNEQ01037076.1, forward strand.
CCCGTGCGCTTGGACATAATATATCGAAATCTAGACTAGCAAAAATATGTTCCATGAAAAAAAAAAAACGTAACTGGAAATTATCTAATCAAATTACCGGAAACCATTTTTTTCAATACAAACTACACAAATAACCGTGGCACCAGTACAGTGTTTACATAGGTAGGTCACAGAATCACCTTAAGGGCATGGGTACTTGAATACTTCAGCAATTTGCTCCATTTCATACCAATTTATATAGCAAAAAGGTTGAGAATGATCAAAACAAGAAAACAAAGATGGACGTTCGAATTATTAAATAAATCGTGTGCCATGTATGCAAAGGATGGATTTGTGTAGAAATATCGCATCCAGAACTGTACGGCGTGCGCAATAGTCATGGGTAAAGGTGATGGTTTCTAGCGGGAAAACTTGACTATTTGCTGGATTTCAACGCACACGTTCAGCTTACCAGAAGATCACTGGCTTTAGTTTCTACTTGAAGCTGACTGAGCCAGTAAAAATCCCGCTATTGTAATATTTTATGCCTGTTGTTGGTGAGTGAGAGATTTTAGAGATTTTTGGTTCTTATCTAGGTAGGCTGTGTTAGTGTATGCGAGGCACAAAACCGATGGAGCGTTAATAGTGATGTCGGTCGGCGTATGTATCGCATTATCGCCTCTACACGCAAACCCACCAACTGGCACAGGGAGCTTTAATATTAGTCATTTTCCTAAAGGACTCTAAGCAGTGACCGTTTTATTTTATTTGCGATACTTACAGTTCAAATTCCAGCGCCAATTTTTATTATTTGGTTTTTCGATTCCGGTTGGAATTTTCCTAGAAATGGCAGATTAAAAAATGTGTTATTAACCACATTGAGAGTCACGAAAATCGTGTTTCCAATAAGCAATCCTAATTTTTTAAATGATAGAAACACTGTTTGAAATGTGTTTTCCTTTCGTAGATGTACAAACTAATGCGCGTTGAGATGTTTCTTCCAAATATGATTACTTGTAACTTGCTGCAATTCGTTTCAAGCGCAGGTAGATAGGAACCTTAACATCGAGGTCTATAGCGTTGGTGGGGGCTGCCATGATGTGAGTATGGAGCAGCGCCGGAATGAAAGGGCGGGGGAAACGGGAGATCCCCGAGAAAACCCGCCGACCACCAGCATCGTCCGGCACGATTTCCACGACCGACCCAGCCGGGAATCGAACCCGGATCGCCTTGGTGGGAAGCGAGAGGTCTGACCCCTCGACTACCGCGGCCCCTACCTGTTGTTTGTCTGCAGACAGCTACGTTGTGTCAGAAATATACGACCAAATAATATATTCTGCAAGAAACTACAGCGTTTTCAAGGCTACGTTGACACAAAACATTTTCGCAATACACCATCATCTGTAGTCATGGGTGTCGCATATCATTCGTAGCTTCAGTTGAGCGTTGCCAAGCCCTGTGCTATTACTGTCTATAGCACGGCCGTAGAAGAACAGGTCTGGACACTCGCCTATCTAACAATGTATTTTGCTTGACCCCCTTGTTGTTTGGCTGTAGTTCGTCAAGTTACCGAGAATGCCGTACTTTTTGGCGCTGTTTTCCGGGCGGTCGGACTTAAACTCCGTCCACTTTTTCCATTGTTAAATTTATAAAGTAAATAAAGATTGCTGAAGCCTTTTCTTAAATTTGTGAGCGAAGGAAGTATTTCATAAATTGATAAAAAATACGTTTTGATAAATTGTTTATCTTAGAGGAAAGGAAGTGGGCGGAGTTTAGTCAGACCGCCCTAACATCAGCGCCAATAAAACACAATATTGTCGGTAACTTGGTGAACTGCAGTCAAACAACAAGGGGGTCCGATATCCAGGCGAGTGTCCAGACCTGTTCTTCTACTGCCGCGGTCTATAGTTAAGGGTAATGATTAGGGACAGAAAACTTTCGCGAAATGATTTTTGCACCATTTTGGTTTCCGTGCCTCTCGTGCACGTCTGCAGCCCGCTTCATGATTACTGGCAGCGTGTCTTTGTGCAGAGGCATCACTTACATATTATAAGCCAATCAGAACACTGGCACTGCTATACTTCATGTCTGTAATCACTACGTAGATGCTCCAGACGCCGAGAGTTAAATCATCCAATCACTCGCCACGAAGCGGGGTTACCGTTGTGCACGTAAGACATTGAAGTAAGTTAGGACAAAAATATTTTCGCAATAACTACCCGTCACTAGTAATGATTAGAAGTACGTCAATTTCGCGGATTCATCTGGCAGCAGCCAGACTTGTCAGTCCTATACACCCACTGGCCACAATCGATTATCTATTGGCTTATAACCGTACAAGCAGGTAACAAGCGATAGCACTTCGCATTATTTCCTTATTTACTACTAGTAGTCAAACGCGTTTCGTAACAGCCGCCAGCAAGTCACAGACATGACAATGAAGTATACAGAATTGGCGTTCAACCTGACCTGGAATGTATCTGCGAAATTTACGTACCTCTAGTATAGATGCATGAAAACAATTAATTTTCCGTATTTTGTCCGCTAAAAGAATTTCTGTAGACGTATCAACATTTCTTACATTTCATACTCTAAACTTTAGTATACTACACTTTACTACATTGCTAGATAACAAATTACTCCCATATTATTTGACATTTGTAGGAATATGAAATGGCGTGTTATATCTTATATTGCAACAAACGTTTGTAGGACCATGAACTTTTCGCGGAAATAATTTTGCCCTTGTTTGTTTCAGTGTCTTACAATGGCATCTGTAGTTCTGCTTCATAGTGATTGGATGTTCAAACTGCCACGTGTCTTGAGGTTGTATCCGCAGATAACAGACGCGTAGTAATGCTGTTACCTTATTGTTAGAGGTGATTTATCGCGAGAATGCTTTCTGCAAGCGTATTCTGCAAATCAGTGTAGCGTCCTGCGTCATGTATTGTTGGCCGACGGTTATGTGCCACGGTGTAGCTGTTTACAGACGAATCTCAGACGTCCAGCAGTAGTGCACCGGAGTTATCATTGGCCCAGTCAAATAGGGACTCGCCAGTAACGAAATAAAAGCGTCAGGCTGGATACGTTACATTGAAGCCTAGCAAACAGTCATCTTTTCCCGCGATAAATTACCTCTACTTATTGTGGTTGGCGCAGTGTAATGAGTGACGTCATTTCTCATAGACACAATGCCAATCATTCTACTCGCGAAAAGTTCATGGTCCAAATAATATGAAAATCATCTAATAAGTAGAGCCACGATTTTATGGCGAAAAGATTTATGCACCATTTGGTTTCCATGCCTTATGTTCACATCCGCAACTCTGTTTCATGGTCAGTGATTGGACGTTTTAACTGTCACACGTTCAGGGTCATTCCATGTGAAATCAGCAAATTTTTAATTTTTTGGTTGCTTGACTATTTTGTATTATTTTTATAATTTAACTACGGTTACTATCATGTTCCAATAGGCGAAAACCATTTTCATTAAAATTTTATCTCTTCCGTATTGGATATAGGCCCTTTTATGCGGTGGCCCGCGCAGCAAAATCAGCTGTTGCAGCCATCTACAAAACAATCAATATTTAATTTCCCATTAAAGTTATGTAATTTCCGTTTCTACCAACTTGCAGATAAGGGTTCACGCTTTCTTGTGATTACTATAAACACAACTTTCTTACATACCAAACTTTTATCACAAGGGCTTAAATTTTGGGTTTTAGAAGCTTAAAAAAGGCATTTTTAACACCTTGTAACTCAAAAAGGGCTATAAACCATACACTTATATATTTTTTTATTAACACCCTGGGTACCCCTCTTTGACCTCATGCATTCAAACCACCGTGTTTTTTTACCCTAGCAGTGATATAAATTTTTAAAAATCA
>PNEQ01037079.1:0-16077 GCA_003012365.1 Medauroidea extradentata
GGGGGGGGGGGGGGGAGCGATGCAGAAATTGATACATTTTTATAAGACATTTTGCTCGCAGTTTGACAAAATTTGGAGGATGGGTTAATAACTGTGTTAGTTCTTTTTGGTGCGGAGGGTATTTTGGTGTTCACAGTACTGGTCAGCTTGGAAAACTTATCTTTTTGCCTTTCTTTGCACTTGACAGATTTTTTCTGGACAAGATTCGTGATGGACTGATATATGCAATTAAAATCTTTTGTACTAATTGTGGAGTGTAATTCAAGCTGTATTGCTGATATTTCATTGTTCAGTTGTAATGTTTGTCTGTGATAGACAGAAATTCTTTCGCTCAGCAGCTTTTGGCTAGCTTTCAGGGCTATTTTTGAGCCTGTTTGCTGTTCACAGGAAATTTGACTGTATGACCCTTAGGAATTACACCTTCACTGCGGCAATTGCAGAGAAAAGCCAGTTGTTGGAACATCATGATAGATCAACCATTTTTTTTTTTTTCAGTTTCCTCAGAGAAATATGCATACCGGGTCCATACCGGGCATTGATATTGATATTGCAAAAAAAAGCGAAACACAAAAATCTAGACTGGCTGAACATGCATGGGAAAATAGCCACAAAATCCTTTGGGAAGACTCTAAACTACTTACACAGGAAACTGACAGAATTAAAAGAAGAATAAAAGAATCAGCCTTTATTATTAGCAATAGCAATATTTTCAGTCAACAGTGCATTGAATTAAAAAGTAAGTGGATCCCATTGATTAGAAGAGAAACAAATTTACAGCACAAAATAAAAACAAACACTCAACTCACCACAACCAATCAGAGTCAATACATGCTGTGCGACCAATCAGGAGACAGCTCGTTTCCCATTGGCTAAGCACGATAAGGGGCTTTACTCTATATAAACCCATGGTTTTTATAGTCTCCTTATCAGTCACACTCGTGTTCCTGAACCCTGTGTGTCTACCTGATGACGGGAACAGATTCCAGTTCCCGAAACGTCGTTCATACTGACTGTTTGGAAAACTACTGTGTTTTATTTCGTCTCATCGTTTGTGTTGTTTGTTGTTTTTTCTGTTTGTGTCCGACATCTTTGTGTTTTGTTTAGTCTCATCTTAGTGTCGTTTGCTGTATTTCTGTTTGTGTTTTTGTTTCGTCTCATCGATGTGTCGCATGTCAACTCAGGTCTCTTTTTTATATTTTTGTTATTTCTTTTATTTTCTGTTTGTTCCTTGTTTTATCTGATTAGATTCCAGTTTTGGAATGTCATGTTGTGTATGTATCCTGATGACTAAAGCATACTCTGCTTATTTATGTTTTCTTGTCTTATTTTTATTTTTAGTTTTCTTTTGACAGTCATTTGTTTCGCAATGGAGTATGTCCAAGTAAATAAATCCAGTCATGCACTCCCATTGCACAGTTCTTTCAAAGATCAATATAAATGCTACATTCCAGACAATCAGAAACACGCCTGCTATTTTTAACGATGTAACACACGACATGTAGCGCTGCACTGCATGTATTGCATGTGGTGGATATTATAAGCAGCAGATGTTACCAATTAGGGAGTAATCCTGATTGCAAACACTGATACGAATGCATCTTTGTTAAAACCCAATGTCGTGTTTCCCGCCCTGTAATCTTTCACCCTTGTTCATTTATATCATCATTTTAGGGTATAAGGAAGCATTTCCGGACATGGTTATACCTTAGAGAATGTTTAATTAAACCCTCCTACCATCCCTAACAATTTGCATCACTTATTCCGTGTCATCCTATATAGAAAATATATTGACGTAAATGCTGTAACCAGCACACGTAGCCTATGTGCATGTGAGTCCCCTCCTACTATCAATGCTGCAGCTCGTCATGGACAGGTCCCTTAGTAACGCGGCAACAGAACGGCCCGGCTGAATACGTGCGGATCTAAAACCGTTCAGAATTCGGGTTCGAGTAACAGCAAATTCACTAGGGAAAAAGCACAGCAGACGTTTTTCTGTCAACGACAGATAGCAACGCACATGCGACGATGTGTACTTGCGTCTGTGTACATGCTGCATGTGCTGTTAGAAATTTGTTCAGATTCTGTAACTGGAAGCATATTTGATGCAAAAATATTTTAAGACATTGATTTTAATCAATTACAGAAGATAAGAGAGACAACGTTTGCGGAGGGATACTTTCGATGTTTGAATACAACAACAGATCATTGTATGATAAACTAGTTTGTATCTGAAAGTTAATCGCATTAAGACCAAAGTAACTCATTTTATAAAAATCTTTTCACTAATTCAAATTTTAAAACACGTTTCAATTATTTATTTATTTTATGTTTAGAATTATTTTGATTGCGCGTACACAGATCCTTGCCAGTACATTTACTTCACATATTATAATTGGCACAATTTAAAGCAAATAAAGCAGAACTTTAGCATTAATACTTTGTATAACTGTGTGTATGGTTTATAGTTATAGCTAATGTCAACTGCTTACTTTCTTACTGTACTCTATTCAATCAATATTTTATTAAAGCCTATATTTCGCAAGGATAACGGACAGCCTTTGGAAGGTTAGTACGAATGCTAATCTTATATTGACATTTTAAGTGGCTTATCTTAATTATTTCACTTAGGAGTCAGGACAACTGCGAGTGGGTCACTAAACTCAGGTAAAGTAATTCTAGGTCGTTGTCTTATAGCCATCTAATCGAAAAACGACAGCGACTTTTTATTAAGTCTTCATATGCACTTCTCTCCAGAGTTTACATATGCTCACCGTCAGACTCGCTCAAAATAATAAGTGGTAATGAGTAACCCAATGTCAATATTAGAATAATAAAAATATGTCAAACACAATATATTTCACTCAGTTAAAAAGGTTTCTGTTCTAACTACAACTCGGAGAACTCAATTTAGAAAGAGCAAATGTACAAAAATGATTACGGAAAACCATTGGACTAATAAACACACAGTAGTTGAACATTTGTTACTGCTATCAAATGAACTAAATAGAAGACTTAGAATTATGTACGAAATATGGTTTTCAACAATACGTACGTATAGCCTCGAAACATTGCACTACTTTATGTGATTATATTTCCTTATAGGTCATTCGGGATAAAGTGAGAACCAAAAAAAGCTCTGAATAATTTATATTGTCCAGCAGTTTGTATATTTCCGGTGCATGTAAACGTAAATATTGCCACGTGCTTTTATTTACATGGGTTTGTACAATATTTACATCTGCATTACTGCTCAGAAAAATTTTGTCTATAATATATACTCGTTAAATACACGGGTGTTGAAAACATGCTTTAATCAACAGTAATCTTATTTGTAAATACCCGGAAGATAACGTCTTAAAATACTCAGGGGCGTCATTTCAGGTTTTTCCAGGGGGGAGGGGGGGCAAGATTTTGTTTTCTGACGACAGTGACCTTGTTGCATCTTTTTAATTAATTAAGCATGTATAAATTAGATACTTTAATAATAAAACTTCAGTTTTCTGTCCTTAAGTTAGCATTATTTACATTTAAAAATACAAAAAATACATTTATAACACAAAATTTCCAAATCCAGGGGGGGGGCATTCCTCCCCCCCCCTGTAGCCCCAAATGACGCCCCTGAAAATACTGGTTTCTGTGAATTAACTCTAATTTATATGACACGCACTATTGCCGTTACGAATTTCATAATTTCACAAATGTGTGCATTTTATATTCGAATTTGCAACTGAAAACTGCGCAATTATCATAAACAATAAATGACATATTTTCTTACTATGGGAAACACATACAGCAAATGTTGTTTCTAACTCCAGATACTTAGGCAGGCGATTGTAAAACATATCAATTTACAGACTGTCTATGACAAAAACCGTAATGTCTAAAAATTATTAATATGTTTATCAGAAACCAATATTTATTGCACAACGGATGAGCACACTCAATGACTTAACAAACTATGATTCAATTCCTAGCTAATTGGCAAAAACTTAATTCTGATGCCACCTGTCGGCGGAATTTTGAACTACTACTGCAATGCGGAGTGATTCAGGAAGTTTGCAAATGATGGTTGATGTTCAGCGGTCTGGTTGCGTCACTTTGTGCTGGCACTAATTCAGTCAAATTATACAGGAAGCAGGTATGTCAAAAATATTATCAATAAATATTTTAAAGTATAATAAATACAGAGAGAAAGATTACTATTTGATGTTATTTCAGTATTGTTGTATTAAAATAGGAAAATACACGAAAATACAAGTGATAAATCTCTGCCATCCATACAAGTAATAATAATGTAACGCTTGTTAATGTTGAATTGTATGCAGCAGCGGCTACTAATTGTTTTCAGAGATTAAATCCTGTTAATTCTTTAGTGTTCACTTTATTCCGAACGAACTATATAGGTTAATAAAGGCATATTACGAAATTTGTTGTTTGGCTAAACGTTTCAAAATGTTAGGCCTTCGCCCGAACGAGTTCACACAAACTTACAAATGTGTTGAAAGAAGACACTGTTACCTTAAAATTTAAAACGATTTGGCTCTAAAATTTGTGTCCAGTGTGGATAACATGAACGAAACAAATGCAGCCTATAATATGTTTTAGATGTTTCATCTTCTATACGCAAACTTCACAGCAGTCTTGAAATTTGCATTTTACTTTCATCTACATTAGCGCGCCATAAAAATACAGGACGACAGCTTGAAGTTACGGTCTGGCGAATCGCCGACGGAAAGAAAAATTCAGTGGTAGATCCAGCTCTAGGATTTGAGGAACGGGGCATTCCCAAAACGTAACTATGTCCATACCCCGAGTCGAAGAAGATGGATCCAGGTGCCCTTCCCCGGAAAATTTCAGTTTTTGAGGTGTAATATGGTGCTATTTGAGACATTTCCAAAACAAAAATTTGAATGAACCACTTGAAAATTCGTAATATTTTACAGATAAACTATACATGTAATGTCAAAAGGGGTGGGCCCCTGGCCCCTCTCGAATTCACCTGACTTCATGCCATTTAGGCGCCATACAGGCGATGACGTAAGTGGTGAGTGAGCTAGATTCGGCTTCAGCATCATCGCGTTTCGAGGCAGAAAATGCTGCAAAGTAAAATATTTCAATGATATAAACAATATTTATGGTAAAAGTATTGGATTTTCAACTACATTAAAATACTTTTCTTTACAGCTATAGTGGTCAGCAAATGTCGTTTAGAAATACCGTCTAGTGTTCGTATACTGGTACAACAAATAACTACAAACTAAGTAACGCACTCTCTTAAACGTAACTGTGCATTCTGAAAAGTATTTATTGCAACTGAAAAAAAGAGGTTCCGTGGCAATGTGTATACATGCGTGTAATGTACACATACGGCAAATGTTTACCTGAAGATATCATAGCCCCTGCTTGAATAAGTGTTTGGTGGAACACGAATGACGGAGATCATGGAGACAACCAACATATTGCAGCTGCATAAAGTTGCATTGCAGTGCTATGCAAGTCTTTAGTATGCGAAGTAAACTTCCTGTAGTATATCCAGGCTATGTTCGAAATATTTCTTTAAGTGAACGGACACATCACTGCTCCTGTCATTGCATCAATTTGTGTGTCAACGTCCCTAATGACCTCGTTGTCGACGAGAAGTAAAGCCCAATTTCCTATCCTTACCGATTCTGCAGTTGACTTTGAAGTGTATCTATTTTAGCCTCCTCATCACAGCACTGAATAGCAGACTAAACTGTCTGCGTGCCAGCTCTGAGTCCCTGGCCTTCATGCATTTTTCGTTCTTAAGAGGCTGTGTCACGTTACTTGTAAAATCTATCCATTTTTGTTAAATAAATTATGAGTGTGACGGATTACCGACAATATCTCATAACAGGAATACTACGTTTTACGACTAGGTGCGTATTTTTGGATTGAATGAGTACCAGGTATTATTTAGTCATTAATAAATGATGATTTATTACTTGTATCTTAAATTTTGAATTTGCTTAACTATTTAATAACTTTTAATATTTCGAGTACATCGTGCTTTTTGAGAAGTAAAATTATCAGCTAAGTCTCCATTGAAATATTTTCAAAAAATATTTCCAAATATATAGTCAGGAAGACGCTAAGAAAAATTCAGCATGTTAAGCGACACGGGCTCTTAACATCATGTACGCTACAGTGACACAGTAGCAAACAGGTCGTAACTTGCGACATTCCTACGACTAAATGTGCGTCGACACGCTATTGGCTTCGTTGTGTTATTTCGATGTAGATATACACAAAGGAACCAGTCCACAGTTTACGGTCTCTGAGATAGTCAAGGTCAAGTGTACTGTGTGTACCTAAACCTTGTTTGAACCATATTTTCTGGGCTTTCTCTACCCTTTAAATACTACGATTTAATGCTTGTTCCTTTCCTAGGACAAACTTTGGACCTTCCATTTACACCTGGTATAAGCATCTAAAAATAAATAACTTTGTGGATTGGTTCCTTTTCGCATAACTACGCCAATTTTATATTTATACATAGAAACAAATACCCACCATGGACTCGAGAGCTAGCGCGTGGGCAGTAACGTTCACTTTGGATAAACTCGCCGTACCACTTCAACTGTTCTTTACTTACCAGTGTCTTGCGCACAACTAAGGCCACGGTCACACTGCAGGTCAGACCTGTTCAGTTAAATGCATTCGGCAGCCATGTTTGATCGTGATTAAATCTTAAACACGTTTGCGAGGTTACACCACTATAAACTCAATGAACTGTCTGACCTCAACAAACTTGGAGCCTGAAATGTACCATGTTTAACTATTATCACATCTGAACTCAAAGTTCGTGACTTTTTAATTATCATAACGCATCAACCTGAAATGCTGCCGTGTGTGTGAAATGGATATACTTATTTTACGTCTAAAATTTAATTTGATTTAACGAGTGCAAAATATCGAACCAAAAAGAAGCCATATATATGTTACGTAGATTGTTACTCCAAGCAGCCAATAGGAGAGAAGTAGCAAAGATATGTCGTTCGAAACTACATGTGAAACCTTTTTTCTTTTAACGAAAAGAGACTGCGAACTGAACTAGTTCCTAGCTCGTATAACCGCTCCATAAAACTGAATAAGTTTAAGTGAAGTAGTTCTGTATGCAGTATGACCGCGGCGTCAGTCCGCCGTAGCTGATGTTTGTGAAACATCCGATTGCTTACCGGCGATAGGATCCGTTATTTCTTTGTGAAAGAAAAAAACGCTCACAGGTTCACATAAAGTGAGAATGACACAGCACAATATATGTAAACAACTGCAGACACCACACCGCTGGATGTGTTTTGAAAGGTGCTAAATCTGCGGTATTCTCGGCGCTTGTAATAATTCTAAAAATAAAAAACTTAACCTGTACATTGAGTATGAGATAAGTGCATGTGTAATAACTTATGTATGGTACGTTTTAAAATATAAATTTTAATATTAAAAGTTAACTTATGATAATTATTGTCATTTTTGTACTAATAAATCATTTAGAATTTTATTGTAATTGTAATATTATAGTAACTTTTTATGAAGCACTTAATTTTATTAAATTCCCAGCTATCAGCATCAAAAGACAAATGTGTATGACGTTGGAAATGGCGACTTTTCTAAACGACAGAGCCATGGAATGAGCCTATTTTGAGAAATACGGACATATTCTATTCTCAGTAGCAAATGAAGTAGGCGGGGTTTCATAACGGTTAATATTTAAAAAAATGGAAAGGCAATTTAAAATTGTGTCTCTCCGGTCATCTCAGTTCTAAAAAAAATTATCTCACATGTTTTGAAACGTCACTCTTTAGTTATTGCAAGTGAAACGTACTCTGAGTAGTATACCCATATTCGGTCATGGCCAAGGAGGTCGAAGGTAAATTCTTGGCGTGTGTATTTATCGACATCTTGGATTTTTTCTTTTTCTTCTGCGTCCCAAAAAAATTATCCATATTTTATTTAACAATTACGCATAGTCTAACGCCGATAAGGTGGGCAGAGTGTGGATATAAATCCCCCGTCCCCCTCATCCAAAAAAGGTGTTTGGTTCACTAATTCAGGGCAGGCACTATTAATATTACATACATATATACTTGTATGATTAATTATTGTTTAATTGAATCATATACTATATACTATCATATTTTAGTAAATATAATTTAAATAAATTTGACGTGAGTTTAGAGTAAATTTGTTTTGAAATATTTTAATTTATGTTATTTTATAAAATTTTACATACATACTTTAAATATTTCAGTTTATTAAATGTGTTATTTTCTGTAATCGACAATCAGGTATAAAATAATTTTGATTTGATTTCGATAACTCACTGATGTTATAATTTTTTTCGTGTGAAATATTCTTAAAAACTGGTTAAATAAATGAAGTAGTTTATAACGCGATTAACCCAAGACAACTTAAAATTATACTGTCTGCTTCGCCCCATGCAGTCGTACTTTACGTAATTATCACATTGTGCTTTAAACTGACATATTTTTCTTTTTAATTTAGCTGAATTTATATGCCAAGTATAATTAGCTTCATAGATTTTATTTGTTGAACGTAATTTACTTATACAATTATTACCCACACGAAACACAAATATCTGGATTTTATTCTGTGGGTGATTCGGGATTAAGTGAGCTCTCAAAAAAACCCTGATTAATTTCTATTTTCTGTCTGTTTATATCTTTAAAACATACATACACAAACTTAAACATTAACAGGTGCTTTAATTTACATAGTCTTGTACAATGTTTACATCTACATTACACTGGCCTTAAAATGTCATTGACAATAATCATTGAATACACGGGTATTGAATAAAATCTATAACCATTAGTAATCTTAGTTATAAATAAACACGCGTTAACGTGTTTTAATACTGGCTTCTGTGAATCGACTCTAATTTATACGACCGGTACTAGTGCTGTTACGAATCTCGTAAATATGTACACGTAAAATCCGATTTGTAACTCAAAACTGCCACGTAAATAAACACGACATAATAACACACGCAATTTAAGAATTCAAATTCCGTTCAGTTATACTGCCATGAACGACAATGCACTCAACAAAAACAACAATGTATTTTCTTAGTGTGTGAAACAAAAAAAAGGGTTGTTTCTAAATCAAGGTACTCATGTCGGTGATCGTAACACATAACAACTTACAGATTACCAACGAGAAAATAGACATTTATAATACTTTTGAATGTGCTTGATCAGAAACCCGTATTTATTGCACAACGGACAAACACAACGTTTCCAAGCTAAGCGGCGAAAACGTAACTCTGATTCTACCTATCGGTGGAATTTTGAACTGCATCAGCAGCGCGGAGTGCTCGACGCAATTCGCTAACGACTGTTGATTCTGAACGGGGTAAATATCAAGAGTTCGTCATGATGCGTGTTTACGTGGAACTAGCGCTCCTAGCGGAATTAATTGAAACTAGCGCTAATACGTTGCGCAACTGTTCTTTAGGCAGCAAATACAGTTGTAGAAAACCGTCACGCTTATAGCACGTGTTTTTGCGGCAGTAGTTGTGCATATTCAGGGAAAATTTGACGGTTTGTAGTACAAATGGCCGTTACAAGTAAGAATTCTTCGCGGTGTAATAGTAGTGTATGTTTTATGGACGTTTTACAATACGCAACTCTCGTGGATAGTGTGTATTAGTTTAATTTTGCTAATTGAGACACAGCAACAAATACGTTTTGCATACAACGTGTGTGGAGAATTATTGACCAAGGTACCGCGTCGGAAGAGGAACCAGTGCATAATTTACTGTTTGTGGCGAAGAATTTGTATTCTCGATTGAGTACAGGAAGTACTAATCTTTTACTACAATAATGTATGTTGTTCAGTGTACGTTACATAATTTGTCCGGCGTCTATTGCAAATTGAACACGTTAAATACGTTTTATAATGGGCATTGAAGATGTTTAACATCGGTTCAACATGCATACAACGTGAATTTAATCGTGTGTACTAGTGCATTATTGCTGTATGCTGAAAATTCGAATTTACTTCAGTAACAATTTTTGACGCCTTAATTTGTTGGTAGAATGAGTTTAAACAGTGTGTGTTATTGTGTATAAACTATTTTTAATCTTATTTGTAATATTTTGCGTACTTTTAAACGATTTCCGAGATGTGTACATCCCTTTACCACTATACAGTGTAATGCACTTGTATTTACTGCATGCAGCTATTTATATCTGTTATATTTAACTGAAATTTATTGTAAATAGTACATTTCGGATATTTATTACGGTTATTGTACGTGTATTTACTCCACAATTTCTGTGTTCGTCATAGCCCTCCGCACTATCGCGTAGGTAGAAAGTCGGCTTTTCCAATAGTCATGCATGTTTTTCTTGTTATATTAACGTAAAATCAATCATAATTAGGGTATTTAATGTAATAAATACCATGCTTTTTACGTATTTTTACCCCACAATTTCCTTGATCTTCTTAGCCCTCCCCACTATCGAATTGGTAGAAAGTAAGCATTACTATTAATCGTGACTACTAATTACTGTTATTATTCAACGTAGTAAATCGTAATTAGTAAATTTCTGCAGTTTTTTGTTGATTTTTGCATGAGTAGTTACTCTTCATATTTACCAAAATATGATTTTGTGCATGAGTGAGCGTGACATAAAACTCATGACACACACAAAAATCAATGGGGTGATTTAATCCACAATGGCGCTGCACTCACTGTGATACGGCATAGCTTTTGGTTCATTGTGCTGCTCTTTGAGTGCATGTATGCAGTCTTATATGTTCCACAGAACATCTATAATAGAACTGGACTCGACAACCCCGCTGGCTGGAGTCGTTAAAACTGTTCTTTGTAACGCTCATACCATCCCCCTCGCGCTCCCAATACAGCCACGAAATATATTCCTCGGTTGCACTATACTGACACCATCACCCGTAAGATATTTCTGTCCCGTGAAATCACTAGATTTGCGCCCCATGTTGGAAGTGACCTGATATAAGATTCTTTATTCTGGGATTATGTATTCATGGTCGCATTTAAATATGTAATATTGACAGGCATACATTTATGCAATGACTTCTCGCAGAGGTAAGTGATGCACAAATAATACTTATCATCAGCTCTGCAGAACAGCTTGTAGATTCTGCTACTACCTGCAATTATTTCAGGACAGGCCTGACCGAAAATATCGAGCCATAGATCCCGACCGAAATTCGCGACACCAGCATTTCCATAAATTTTTGATTCCTAATACTGATCTTAATGATCACTCTAATAAACCCATCGTAAACACTTAACGCTCTCTAACCGACACATCACAAGGCTTGTGCGACACCGGTATCTGTCTGCAGCCAGGGTCAAAGTGTTCTCCAGTGTGTTAAGCACCTCGCCAAACTATCGCACTAAAACCGTGCTAATAGAAGTATTCCATCTGCTGGAGTCATGCTACAGTGTTTGTCATTTCCGCCTTGCATATCTAGATTCGTATATGTTCACCCTTGAAATTCCAGATCAAGAATTCTATGTAATTCCTACAGTAAAACTTTAATAAAATCCCTATTTCCCAGACATTAATTATTAATAGCATTATAGTTTTGCTTTCACTTCGATATCCTACCATACTGTTGCGTGTTGGCCGGGCAGCAGGCACATTACATCATGCTGGATGGTCAGCCCTGTGAGTCAACCAGTGATGTCATGGGTTTTCGCAGCTATGTCGCATCTCCCGAGAGACGTCACTGGGTTTCCCCGATGACGCCAGTGCGAATACGTGACTATCAACAAGTACGACCGAGGTAATGTCTATTTTTAGACTTCAGATCAACGTATTTCATCAGCCATTGACATCATTCAAGGGGCCGCATAAAAGCATAGGAACTGCGCAACATGAGTCTAGTATTGCAGAGTCTGGAAGAGAGTCGGGAAGAGTCAGTCTTGTGCTAGTCTTGTAGTGGGTCGTGAAGATGAAGTGAGACCGAGAGTGGTGTGAGGCAGCGCCCTTAGGGGCGGTGTTGCCACTGGGACGACGATGGACGTCGTGAGAAGTGACCGGCCGAGAGGCGACGCTGGCGGCGGCGCAGAGATATGGACCCAGCGCCTTGGGGGCGGAATCACGACGGCGTCGAGGCTGATGTAACATCGGCGGAGCTGACGAGGTGTGGCATCACGAGGGTGGCAACACGGCAGCGGTGGTCGGTGTCGAGTCTGAGTAACATCAGCGCCCTACAGAAGGGACACACAACACTCAGGTGTTGTGTCGGCGCGACTGAGCTGACGAGGTGTGGTGTCTCAGATGGCAACACGACAGCGGTGGTTGGTGCCGAGGCTGTGTGACGCCAGCGGGCTGCAGGAAGGACATACAACACTTGTGGTGTTGTGTTGGAGTGCTGCAGGGGTGGCGAGCTGTGGAGAACAACACTGATGTTGATGTGTCTAGGAGGGCAGTAACTGGCTACTTGAGGAGACTGTCTATCTGGTGATTCAAGAGAAGGAGTGCTTCGAGAGTTCGCTATTGGTCCTGCTCGGAGGAGGTGCTAAGCTTGTGCAGAAAGGCTGGTGAGGACATCCTGGTGATGTCAGGAAGACGTCTTGGTGACGTCGGAGTCTACTGCGAGGCAACAGGCACATACCTTCGGAGCAGTACTGGTTGAGACAAGAAGACTTCTGCTGCGGGTCGACAGGCGAAGAAGAAGGTGCGCGACGGGAGTCGAACCGAAGACCTCAAGAGTGAAGACAGTGGTGCACTCTGGGTGTTGCACTGTACATGGTGAGCCATCCTCCCTTAGGACTGTTAAGGTTGTACATTGTCTCTATTTGATTAATTGTTGATTGGATCTATGACTGAATTTTATTGTGATTTGTAATCTTTAATTGATTAATTGTATATATTCTGGTGCTTTAATTGTCCAAGTTATCTAACATTCTGTGGAACAGTACTAATTGTGTGCATAACTAATTGTGTTGTGAGAGTTATAGTTGATTACTGTTTTGTGTATTTCGTAGCTTTGTGAGCTATTAAATCCAGTATTTAATTTAACTATTTTATTTCTAATTATAAGACCTCTATCCCAAAAGAACACATGGCAATTGCTTACATGTAAAGTTTGTGTCCTCAAACTTGTAACAATAGGTAGCCTGGGTTGCTGTCATTTTGATCACACAGATTTTAAGAAATGTGTAGGCAGCATTCATTCTAGCCTTTGTTTCATTTCCATGTAAAGCAATTTATTTTAGGTATATTCGTATATCGAGCTGGCTGTTACCCCACAGTTCGGTTCAATGCTTGTAGGTGGTGAACCTGCTCGATCCTTATGAATGAGATTTGTTCTGCTCTACCGCGCTCTCTAGAAAAGGTGATGAACAAGACATGTTCATTGCAAAACATACCATCAACTTTAGTGCTCAATATCCGAAACAAACGTTTTTGAGATTATGTTGAAGTCGTGTTCGACTTAAAATTTCCGAGATTTAAAAGCATTTTCACATATTGTTCACTTATCCATCTGTTTCAATAGCGACACATTAATATGTGTTGCAATTAGATGCCGTATTTATAACCAACCAAAAGTAGATTTAGCAATGCCTTAGTTTACTTCCTGCATGCTTACAGCTCCTTTTTACTTTCATTTGCTAGAAGTAACGAGATTTTGTGTTTTGATCTTATATCATCGAGTTTTTACGATCTGGAAAGTTATGCCCGAATTTACTTTTAGCTCGAAGTAAATATAAGTATCATTGCCGAATTATTCGAATTCATACTTCCGTAAGATGCAGTTGGAAGGAATATTTTGATTCTATTCGCGACCCTTCGTAGTGGTTGATTCACTCGCAAGCAACACAGTTGAATTGGTGCAAAAGTCTATTTCGCACAACAAACAGGTTTACTAGAACATATGTATTCGTCTGTTACGTGTATGATGAACGAATCGGGCTTATCGCAGAATTTTAGTTGCGTAGGATTTACATGATTCTGATTAGGAGCACACACTTGACGCAGCAAGACGCCTACTTCTCCTGGGGAAGTTACTATACTTCTCTGGCAGTCAATCTTCTTGGTGGCGCACCGCGTCGCGGCTATGTGGGCAAGAAGTAGAGGAAACAACGAGGCACTGCACTGTCCATGACTTCGTGACTCTTCGGTTTAACTTCGGCTGTCTTCGTGGTATTGGTTTAACTACATTATTCCTTGTAATTTTTGCGATGTATCTTTGAAGTTGTACAGTTGGGAATATTTTTGTTGTTGGCTCACATATGTCAAAGTCAATCACAGACTAGGCTATGTATTTATCTTAATATTTTACAGTGTGAGATGCTGCTATCAAGACCAGTTATTCGATTTCTTTTGATAAAGATTCCATAAACAAGACACAAAAATTTGTATTTTATTATTAATGACCTGTGTAGTCATTGTCAATTTCAGTCAAGCCAAGTAAATGATTTAAAGCAAGGTACATAAAACAGTGGTAAAAATTATGTTTATTGGAAAACTTATGAGAACTGTAGAACTATGGACCATGTTCGCCGTCATAGATTATTTCACTGGCCACTACCTAGTATGACGCCACCATACAACATGACATAATTTTTCCCAACAAAATTACTAAAATTGTCTCATTCTCTTCTTACGGTATCATAACAATGTTTGTCAAATGTTTCCGAATTTCTCTCAACATTTTACCCCGAACAAAAAAAGCTACGATAAAAATGTCTGCTCGTGAAAAGGTACAATGAAGCGCACAATTTTGGATAAAGCGCACATTGTGGAAGGTCAAAAACGTTACTCTACATTGCGTCGCAGCTGCATTGTAGGTTATGTATTATTTGTGACGATTACTTAGGAATTAAATTCGACTCTTTGATGTTTGGGAGCCTTCCATCAATGTACGTTTTTTATGGTACATCATGAACTCTCCGATGGTGGGAGATGTGAGGTCCTGAGTTCTTGACTTCACATCAATTAATTATTTTTATTGAATTGTTTTTGTCGAATGTTCAATAATAATAATTATAAAATAAATATAAATAAAAAAATAAAAAAATAATTATACAATTTTATTCTGTGTTTTAAAAATTCAGATAGAATTTTTGATGTCGTTTGGCAATTAGTGCCTAAGTGATGGAACCCATCCGTAGACATCAATAATTATTAATTAAAGACGTCCATATTTTTAAGTATTTTCTTCATTACATGCAAGCTAAGCAAATGTAAAATATAATTTTTCTCCAAACTACTAGTGCTATAAATCGATATTAAAACTGGAAACATGTACTACACATTGCAGTCACGGAAACTGTCAGACCAAGGCTCAAAACGTCAATTTATGCCTGTTACGCACGTCGCGCCGCTCCTAGACGTGTGCACTCCCACCAAACAATGGTGCAGTGACTAGATACATGCGCACTAACCCGTAGCAACAATGGGGTCATGCCTAGATATATGCTCACTACCTCCTAGCAGCAGAGGTTCCGTTCATAGATATACGCGCACTACCACCTAGCAACAATAGTGCCATATTTAGATATGTGTGCACTATCACCTAGCAACAATGGTGTCGCGACTAGTTATGTATGTACTACTACCTAGCAGCAGTGGAATCGTGCCTAGGTTTGTGCGCACTACCACCTTGCAACAATAGTGCCTTACAAAGATATATGCGCACTATTACGCAGCAACAATGGTGCCGTGCCTAGATATGAGCGCACTACCACCCAGCAGCAATGGCGCAAAGCCTAGATACATGCGCACTACCACCTAGGAACAATGTCGCATCGCATAGATATGTGCGCAATCTCACCTTGCAAAAATGGCGCTGTGCCTAGATACGTCCACACTACCACCTAGCAACAATGGTGCCGTGCCTTGATACGTGCGCACTGTCACCTTGTAACAATGGCGCTGTGCCTAGATACATGTGCACTACCACCCTGAAACAATGGTACCATGCCTAGAAAATTGCATCCTCCTACCTAGCATCATTGGATCCGTTCCTAGATGCGTACGCGCTACCACTTTGCATCAATTATGCCGTGCCTAGATACACGAGCACTACCACCTTGCA
>PNEQ01037079.1:16177-33636 GCA_003012365.1 Medauroidea extradentata
TCAATTATGCCGTGCCTAGATACACGCGCACTACCACCTTGCAGTAATGGCGCTACGCCTAGGAACTTGCATCATACTACCTAGCATCATTGGATCCCTTCCTAGATGCGTGCGCACTACCACTTTACATTAATAGTGCCGTGGCTAGATTCACGCTCACTACCACCTTGAAACAATGGTGCCACACCTAGAAACTTGCATCCTACCACCTAACAACATTGGAACCATTCCTAGATGCGTACGCACTACCCCTTTGCATAAATAGCGCCCTGCCTAGATACACGCGCACTACCACCTTGCAACTATGGCACCGCGTCTAGATACACGAGCACTACCGCCTTGAAAAATGGAGCTGTACCTAGATACATGCGCACTACCACCTAACAACAATGGCGCTGCGCCTAAATACTTCCTAGCAACAATGGTGGAACTGTTCCTAGGTACGTGCGCACTACCACCGAGCAACAATGGGGTCGTGCCTAAATACATGAGCACTTCCACCTATCAACAATGGCACTCTCCTAGACACTTGTGCACTACTTTCTAGCAACAATGCTGCTGTGTTTAGATATGTGCACACTAGCACCTAGCAAAAATGTCGCCACTCTTAAATGTACGCACTACCAGTCAGCAACAATAACGGAACGCCGCGCCTAAGTGGGCGAGAAGCTATCCCAGTAAGTAATTGAGAGATATGAGTAGTAGGGAATAGTATGTTTCAGCACACAGGCTGCAGGCTGTGGATCAGTGGATCAGTCCGCCATCTTGGATTACGTCATGGCGGCCATCTTGGATCAGTCCGCCATCTTGGATTACATCACGGCGGCCATTTTGTTGTGCACGACGGCCATTTTGTTACATGTCATGTCACATTATGTCATATCATGTCACATTATGTTATATCATGTCACTATGTCATATCATGTC
This sequence comes from Medauroidea extradentata, assembly GCA_003012365.1. Taxonomy (NCBI): domain Eukaryota; kingdom Metazoa; phylum Arthropoda; class Insecta; order Phasmatodea; family Phasmatidae; genus Medauroidea; species Medauroidea extradentata. Next base: position 17,105 of record PNEQ01037079.1, read on the forward strand.
ACATTATTTCCTATGTTATGTCTTATATCATATGTTATATCTTATACCATATGTTATTTCTTATGTAATGTCATATGCCTTATGTTATGTCTTATGCCATATGTTATGTCTTATGGTATGTCTTTTATGCCTTATGTTATGTCTTATGGTATGTCTTTTATGCCTTATGTTATGTCTTATGCCATATATTATGTCTTATGCCATATGTCATGTCACATCACATCGTCCATCTTGTTGAGTCCTCCATCTTGTTTCCAACATTCTTTTGTTTGAGGGAATTTTTTCCTGCAGGAGGGAATTTTTTCCCTCGAAATTTCCATCCTCGTCTGCTGGAGAGGTCATGTTTGTTTCCATCATTGATTGCTAGGTGGCAGCATCCACCATATTACGTGAGCGCTGTCATGTTTGTTCCAACGTCTACATCGCTGTCTGCTAGAGTGTTCTAGTATCTCTATTGCTGTAAGGACGAAGTTGCTTGTGTTTGTGTATGGGAGAACAGACCTTTTGATTTTATTTATAGAGACTCAACAATTTTTAGTTCGGTGGGTGTTGTTTTCGAACTTGCAACCATCCAATCCAAGGTGTTGGATTAGACCCCTCTTGCATACAGTAGTCTATGTCCCGGATATCTCTAAACAAAGTTCAGTCGATTATGTAACATTTCTTTTTTTTTAATATAAGATGTTTCGATTTTTTTCTCAAGTCGCAGTCTGAAAGGCATGCGTCTTGTATCTGTCTATACATAAAATCGTACAGCGTTGTTTTATTTGATAAATGTGAGTTATTTACTTACCCTCTTTGCAAACTTTTTTCGCTTCAATTGCCTGCATTTGAAGATTCGTAGAGCAGAAATAGTTACTAGTTCTAGATAGCTGATGACAAGGTGCTTATCGTTGTGAATTTAATGACGACGGCTACTCCACAGCCTGAAGCCTGTGTCCAAATGATTCAGTTGCCAGCTTTGAGGTTTCATGCGTGCATTTAGTCGAGGTTTTCTGAATCATATGAAAATGATTCAATTGCCCGCTTTGAGGTTTCATGCGTGCATTTATTTTGAATCATATGTAAATGATTCAGTTGCCCGCTTTGAGGTTTCGATGCGTGCATTTATTTTGAATCATGTGAAAATGATTCAATTGCTCACTTTGAGGTTTCATGCGTGCATTTCGTCGAGGTTTTCTGAATCATATGAAATAGATTCAGTTGCCCGCTTTGAGGTTTCGTGCGTGCATTTAGTCGAGGTTTTCTGAATCATGTGAAAATGATTCAATTGCCTGCTTTAAGGTTTCATGTGTGTATTTCGTCGAGGTTCTCTGAATCATATGAAAATGTTTCAATTGCCCGCTTTGAGGTTTCGTTCGTGCATTTATTTGAATCTTGTGAAAATGATTCAATTGCCTGCTTTGAGGTTTCATGCGTGCATTTATTTGAATCATGTGAAAATGATTCAATTGCCCGCTTTCAGGTTTCGTGCGTGCATTTATTTGAATCATGTGAAAACGATTCAATTGCCTGCTTTGAGCTTTCGTAGGATAGAAATAGTTAATACTATGTAATATATATAATGAATAAGACATAGGTATGCTAAAAATTTAAATGAAAATAAATTAAATGTGAACATTTATCTGCTACAAAAAGTTATTTTTATATATACACTATTTAACCTTGCCCTGTTGTCAATGTACACGTAGCTCAGTGGGCTAGGGCACATGTCTGGTAACACAAAAGTTTCAAGTTCGGAACCAACACCCGGCGAACTAAAAAATATTAACTCTCTAAAAATAAAATCATAAGGTCTATTCTCCCATACACAAACACAAGCAACTTCGACCTTGCAGCAATAGCGATACTAGAGCACTCTAACACACAGCGATGTAGACGTTGGAACAAACATGGTGGCTCTCATGTGATATGGTGGATGCTGTCACCTAGCAGTCAATGATGGAAACAAACATGACCTCACCAACAGACGATGATGGAAATTTAGAGGGAAAAAATTCCCTCCTGCAGGAAAAAATTCCCTCAAACAAATGACTGTTGAAAACAAGATGGGGGACTCGACAAAATGGACGATATGATGTGACATGACATATGGCAAAAGACATAACATATGGTATAAGACATAACATATGGCATAAGACATACCATAAGACATAACACATGGCATAAGACATAACATAAGTCATAAGACATAACATAAGACATAATATATGGTATAAGATATAACATATGATAAGACATAACATAGGACATAATGTGACATGATATGACATAGTGAAATGATATAACATAATGTGACATGACATGTGGTAAAATGGCCGCCGTGTACAACAAAATAGCCGCAGTGATGTAATCCAAAATGGCGGACTGATCCAAGATGGCTGCTGTGACATAATCCAAGATGGCGGACTAATACACTGATCCACAGCCTGCAGCCTGTGTGCTGAAACATTCTATTCCCTACTACTGTTATGATACTGAAAAAAAAAAATTATTTTGAAGCTAAGCGTTTATGGTCCTGCGCGAAAATGTTGGTAAATATGTAACTAGATATTGGTGATTATATTATCAAAACTTACAGGCTATTCCTCCAAATGTGTTCACTGCATATGCTAAAGCTCGTAAGATTTGTTCGTTAGAATGTGTATACGATATGAGTTTATGTTAATTTTTTATAAGTTTCAGTTTATTCGAATGCATATTGTTTGCTTTATAGTACAACTTTTCGTGAGACCACGTTTCGCCCAGTGTAACAGTTTACGTGAGTTTTTTTTCACATCATGCTAACCTACCTTAATTTTTTATGTGTACACACACAGTTTTTATAATTTTACTACACGAATTTGTTATATAGAATCATACTCGTTATTTCTTGGTTGCGAAATGTATTACATCGCACTTAAGAAGCGTCCCTACATAAATGAAACATGAACAAGCGGCCGTCGGACGTACACTTTGAACGACAGCTGGACGTGTTCTCGTCTGAGAAGACACCCTGAGGGGTGAAAACCAAGGCGTAGAAGAGAAAAGTACTGAAAATACAAACGCATACTTCGCTTTTAGTAGGTTTTCTCGTATCATAAATTAGTTTCTGAAGGGATGGAAAACAGGAATGTATTCACAAAGGATAAATCTAGGTTACTATAAATTAATTGTATGTTTAACAGAAGATTATGGATTACAAAGAAATTGAGCTGTATTGCAATAGTTCGCTGAAATCCCTTTTTTTTCAATCGTGTAGATATCACAGCATCAAAATTTCGTCTCTAATAACAACGATACGACTGTTGTCTATGATTCAAAGAATATTTTGTCGAAGGAATATTGTTCTTTGTGAATTTAAAACAACTCATCCTGAAATGGTGTTAACTTATTATCTAAGGACGGTCCTTAACACTTATCGATTCTAATCAGGACTGTATTTACACGAGACATTATTAAAGTCAGTCTCATGTCAGAATTCCAAGCATCGATTAATGTTTTGCGGGTCATTTGTATAGCAGTTTCCTTGGAAAAGAGCAAGGGTTTCCTCTGCCACGAGTGAGTATTGTACAGTTGAATGACAAGATGTTCAGAATATAAGAATGTTTCAGACATGAGTTTTAGTTTTCGACATTTGTGAACCTTACTGTACGAACAAATTACTACAGAAAAATATTTTCATTTTGATGAACTCCCTAGTTTGAGATTTACGTACTGCACATTGCGAAAGACAGCGTGTGTTTGTGCAAGAATAGCCTGTTGCAGAATAAATCACTAATTTTTTCAATTCAGCTGCTTTAAATTTATTACGAACACAACTTTCGAATTGCATGATTGTTAAATAATTTTGAAACTCCGCAGTACTGAACTCATGTCTTCGTATATCGAGTTTTGAGATTCACTTGTAGATACAATCCACTAGCGATAAAGAGATTAACGTGACTAAGTTCACTGCAATATCTTCTACAGAATCAGGCAATTAATTGTTGGTTATTGCCGCGTTTTTTGTTCAGAAAGGTACACGTTTCGCAAAGTAAATATCTGTCGGTACATCATATACCTCAGAGTGTTCAATTTTCATTTGCCATAAATGTCCCACATTGGGGTTACAGTTTTTTTGCATCAGTTATATTTATTCAACTATGTACGTACGTGTATTGATTTAATTGACATTCATGTTTCAAACACAAATGTATATGTTTTGTGGGCGTGTTTATACGTTTAATTTACAATATCCACAAAGCATAGCTGCTACTAACCCACGAGACCGATCAGCGGAAATCATGAACCATTCATTACTTTTGTTTTTTCCTGTTAAGTCAGTTATCGACATTTCTTCTAGTACTCTGCTGGATCGAGTTTTATGATTTGCTTGTATACACTCTAAAGAAATGTTATGCATCAAGGGTACACTCACTGTTTCATGTGTTAATCTTCTACATTCTAAAAAAATTGTAAAATTTACAAGGGTATGCTTTGTACTTTTAACAAGGCCTTGTTCGCTGGAAATTACTTATACAAAGATCACAACCTATGAAAAGTATTTTCTGGAATAAAGTGAATATTTATATTAATTGTGTGCTATAAAAGGAAGAATTATTACTGAACTATACATTGAATGCATACAAATAAATATAGTATATCGGTACGTAAGTCACAGTGGTCTAGGGGTAAGATATATAGTTATCAAGCGTGGGGAAAGTGCTTCGAAACTTAGCACATCCCAAGATTTTTTTGATTTTTTTCAAAATAATCTCTTGTTTACGTCCTTTATTCAAAAGTTATTTGATGAATAAGTTCAGTGTTATTTATGAAGTACAATGAATATAAATTTATTTTTTTCCTTATTGAAAGTAGAGCTATAAGGCTAGTCCTCGTAATCTTACAAACACATAGGCCTACTTTGTATTTAAATACAAGGATAACCATTGCAGTTTTACAAGGAATTTCTTTGACAACTGAGTTTCCAAGGCTTTTCTTTGTAAAAGTAAAAAAAATGTTTACAGTGTATTAGTAATTGAAGTCATTTTGGTTCCGCGCATGTTTGAACAGATTTGCACTAACGGACCAAAAGTGTCATATTAAGTCATTACATAACGGACCACTCTTTAACAAATATAATGCGTACCTTCAAACTTCCGAGTCATGTATATGAAGCACAGTATCGCAGTGAAAACACATAGCCAGATTTACTTTTTTTTTGCATAAAAAAGTATCGCGCACAGTCAGAGATAGGTTATTATTATTAACTGCATCCCTTACAAATTTTTAACTTTATTAAACTTCTCCCAAGCAGGTATAGTTTAAGATACAATCAATAGCTGTATTGTTTTTTAATTTTAGAATTATTTCTCATATAGGGCCTACGCAATTTTTATGTCAACTTTGTTCGAAAATTTAAATAATGGTTTTCGTGTTAGATGTAAATCAGTCCGTTATTCCTCTTTGTAGTACATATTTTTTAATGTTAACAGCAGAAGTTATATTTAATATAGTATTTTCGAACTGAAAAATTGTTTGATATGTTAACTTTATTTACCTGGTACTCATAAATATAACTTTTCCGACTAGCTGTTGAATCGAAAAAGGGTATTAGGCTGTTATGGTAAAGAAACACATTTGAAGACCCCCTTGCCAAGTTTAGTAATGAAAAATGTACTGTGATCTTAAACATAAAATTGTCTTTTTAACCACGTTCTCTCTTCTCTCAGTTTGTATGCTCGAGCATGCCGAAGTTCGCATGCAGTTCCTTGATCCCACGTTAGTTGCATTCTGCCAGCAAAATTCTACGATGAAAATACAAAGTAATAATTATTTATGACTTATTTTGCAGGTTGTAAACCAAGTTAATTTTAGTGACAAAGGATATCATTCTTGTGTAACAAATATCTTTGTTTCACTAAGCATAGTACTATATGTTTTGTTTTATCGATACATTATCTAGGTGTTTGTATATATGTAGGCCCTATTATTAACATAACTTATTCATTAATAAGTTAAAACTAACTGTTAGAAACAGAAGTCCAACATGTACTTCGTGAATTAATTTGTCACTGGCATAGTCCTACACTGTAAAAAAAAACTTCCTGAAATTTTTAGGAAGTTATTAACTTACACACAGTATTGGGCAGTTACCATACTTCCGCCTTGTAATTATGCTAACTTCTACAATTGTTATAATACAAGTCTGGTAGCTTCAGTATACATTTGACTGATTTATAAAAAGTTTAGGAGTGTTACCATGGATGTATGTGAAACAATTCTACCATACCTACTATCTTAGCGGTCCTATACGCACGTGTGGCAAATTTACAAACTATATTTTAGAGTCTCCACAAGCAGCGTCTGTTTCTTCGCTTGTTAATTTTATGATGGGAGGTATTTTTCCCTTGAAGTGGGCTGCACATGATAAGCTTTTTAATTTGTTTTAACTTTTTGTGGTTCCAAATTCATACATGATATGGCAAAATATTAACAAAAAACGTAGTTAAAGTTATTCTTCCTGCGTTCTGGCCGCTTACATCAGTCACCACCGCATGTTTATTCTGGCAGAATAAAGGAAGTAAATTTACTGCAAATCTTTTATTGTTTAAAAAAAATGAATTATTGTTACAAACTCTTTGCAACTATACAAAAGTCAACAGTCAGCTGGTAGTATCTGACTTGCCATAATTGAACTGGTGTATTTATTGTACCTAGCTTCCAAAGCATTCGCCAATAAGTTGACCATAAATAAACAGAAATAAATGCCTATCCTGTTTTATAAAAACTGTTACCGTAGTCGTATCCATACATAATGCTTATGTTATCCTTATGTCAGACCACCACACCACAGACTAAGTAGTAATACAGACGTGAAATGATGTGGCGGCTCGTTTGATACGGGCGAACTTCGCCGCTGATCGGCTGCCTGAGACTGTTGATGCCAGCCCCGTGTCTGTTTGGCTCATGCATGTACCTTCAGGTTTCTTATTGGCTTGGCTGCCGGCTAGCAGGGCAGCCACCTTACGCTGATTGGCGGTAGGCGTCTCCGCCATGTTGCTGGCCAGGGAAGCCATTTTGCTGGCGTGTGTGGCTTAGTTCGCCGTCCTACCGGCTATTTCACTTCTGTATTCCTAAATATTCTGTGACCACACTACGCCTATTGACGGTCTGATGATTGGTAGGTATTGGGACGAGATGGCGCATCACCCAGGTGTTGAGAAGGTAGTACGATATGCTGCCACCACTCATAGTATTAAATTAACGGGTATGGGACCCTGAACGCAAGATGATGTTTGCGTTGGCCTACCAGGTCACCAGATTTTACCTGCGTCAGAGGACGGGGTTATCGTAGATAGTATCAGCCCAAGGTGCAATGAGTTAACAGGGAAATATATTGTACTACTCAAACATTAGCAGCACTGAAAGTGTATAAATGCACTTGATAATTCCTTGTTAATTTCCTATTACTCAGAGCACGCACGGATGCTTTCACGTCTCCAATGCTCGCTCAGTGACAAGAGATTACATGGCAAGAGGAAGACAAAACAATAACTTATAGTTTATGCAAGGAGACGCTCTTCCTATAGTAACGAACTCTAAGCATAGTCAGGCAGGAAGAAACATGCAGTGTCGCCAATATAAAGCATTAACAAATTGTATATAGCCTATGCATATTTCCCCAATTCTTACAGTAATCATTTCAATTAAACAACTTTACGTTAATCAGTCTTTTACATAAGATTCAAGGGGCTTTAAAGTATTATATTTAAAAGAAGAGAAATAGCCTATCAATATCAGGCAAATTACCTTTAAGACTTAAGCTCTAAAATTGCTACAAGAATGACCTAAAATCGCTTGAAACTAACTTCCTAACTCACTCACCCCAAAAATTAAGTTTTTAGAAAATTATGTACTCCTTTGTGTTGTTTAGATAATTGGTAGTATTCCGTAAACGTACAGTATTTTATAACTTGTTTAAATGAGGGATTATTTTAATATAAGTGAGACTCGCAGTCTAAATATCAGATACGGCTTTAATTAACAATATATATAAAACTATATCATTACATTTACGATGTTCTTTACGGAGGGAGGCAAGAATAGTTAGATATATAATTATACATGAATGATTACTTATGAGCCACTCAATTTAGTTATAACGATGACTGTCCCACCTTGTTAATGATGCTGAGGCTGATGTAAGGAAACGTCCACGGCGTTCGGCACATCGTAGATCTGGACGTCGTGGTGCATCTTGGTAGTGAAGTGGTCCTGGCGACGATATGGGGCAGACATACCTCGTTGGTAGCGTGACACGCCCCTTTATCGTGCCCTGTGTGGTAACTCGTACCGCTGTTGGAGTGGGGAGTTCTGCCTTGTAGTTTGTAGCAACTTATGTTTAATATTTTGGAATTTCTGGCCGGGTGGCCTGGTTACTAATTGTTGTGATAGAACCAGGGTTATATGGTACTTAACAGTATCCCCCAAGTCAAGAATGAAGGTCGTCCTCGACCGTGTCTGAGGAGTGATGTGTCATGACGTCCTCATCTTGTCATGTAGGTGTGGACTAAAATTTAAATTTTATTTGACAATTTCCTAGATATTATGTTATATTTATTCTTCTGGCAGCGGGTATATGGAAAAGATTGAAGCCCTCTTCGATACGGAAAGAATCTTTTAGATATCGGGATTGTGTCAATAAGGAAAAACTCGGGGTAAAGGAACTGCCGAGGTCTTCTTCCGCCTTCATTTACGGTTCTGTTTATGTCAACGACGTATGAAGTCATGCTGACAGAAGTACTGAGCATGAACTTGAGTTCTGCTGAGCGTGCTTGTCTCGGAGCCCGAACACGGCTGTCTACACGATTGCAGGTACGCGACGCGTCAGCCTTGCTTGAGGTTTTCAAAACAATCACTATGTGGCTTTGTATTATTTGTTAATTTAAATACATACAATTAACTTTTTATGAAAACAGTACAGGTTTCTTGAAATGATTAATAATTTCAAAATTAACTAACTCCCCCTTCACAATTTTCATGACAACGCAATTTACTGCTGAAAAGGAATTGTTTGTTAAGTTACCACATACAGTTAACACATTGACATCAGTCTTATAACATAAAATATTATAAAATTAAGAGCTCTGTTGTACAGGATCTTGATAGAAATTTATTGAAACGTAGAAGATATTTACATTATCATTTACTTTTAAAAACTCACACATTAAACTTAAGATTTGCAATTGCGTTTGCTTCGACGTTTCAAAGTTTTGGGAAGAAATGTGAAAGGACACATTTACCCTCTTACTCTATACACATTTGTGTTATTTACAGCATTATAATTTAGTATTACATTTAAGGACTCGTGCTGCTCATTCCACATTTGAAAAATTACATTAAAAAGCTGTATTGACAGCGTCTTTTCATTAATTTCAAAACGTTACCTTCTATTTAGCAACATTTGCCTTCACTTTAATGCTTACTGCACATACATGTGTTTTCCTTTATTGATTGAATTGTACATAATAATATATTACAAAATTTCATTACACTTTAGCATATATTTGCATATTTAAAATTATTTTGCCACTGTACTTTTACATTTTATTTACTTTTCGTTAAATCTCCATGAAGATATTATGCACTAGTGAAAAACTTTGGTAGACCTCCTAAATGTGTATTGAAAAATTGTTATAATGCGTTTATGCCACTCGCCAATGAAGCGAACTGTAATGCTCTATAATCGTATTCTTTGCTTATGCTTTCAATATTATAATAGTAGCAATATGTATCGTTGTGAGGTATGTGTAGTTTGTGTTGTGTTATGAGCCGGCCGGCGTGTGTATTGGTAATACTGTGCTGGTTACCTTCGTGCCTCGCGAGACTTGTAAAGTTTGGATGGTGGTAGCACTGTTTTCCTCGTCAGCGCTCGCTCAGCGCTTCTATGCTGTCGCCTTGCAACGACACCTGCTCTGCGTTGGACCGGTCAGTTTTCGTACAGTCACACTGTGAACTCACAAAACAAAACAGTAAATTAGTATTTAGCAAAACAATTTTTCAAAATGTTACAGTTAACCTTTCGGACGAGGAACGATTAAAACTTTTAAAATATATGTGGCAGTATAAAATATTTATGCATTTGGGGACGTCGTCGTAACATTTATATAATTAGTTTATTACTTTCGCCAGGCCACAAATTTTTTTAAAGTTATAAAATAGTTTGCTGATAAATGTTTTTATTTTTAACGTTGTGGCTCTTCAAACTTGCCTATAACCTATTTATACAATTAATATTTATAACTTAACTTCATTGCCTTTAGTAAATTAACTCATATAAAGTATTCATAAGCTTACATATTGTAGCAATAGTTTTATTTTTATTATTGTTAACATCTTCTGGTTAACATTTTAATATAAAAATTACATAGAAAATTGTTAGTATACAAAATATCATTACCCGTTTTCATAGTTTTTTATTAAATAGTTTTTTATTAAAATAATTTTATTGAAAGTTTATTTTATTAAATATGTGCGGTGTTATAATGGAATAAGAAATCGAAAAATTTTCGGAAAAAACACCAAGATGGCGGCCGGAAACAAGATGGTATCCGGAAACAAGATGGATGTAATATTTTTTTCGGGATTTTTCGGAATTTTTGGAATTTTTTGGAAAATTTTGTAATTTTCTGATATTTTATTTTTTTAAATTTTCGAAATTTTGGAAAATTTTGGTAATTTGACACTCAAGGTCAAGGTTAAAGGTCAAGGTCACTGTTAAAGGTCAAGGTCATCCAACATGGCGGCCGGGGCCGTGACGTCACAACATGACAGTCAAATCCTCACTCGGCAGAAATTTTCACTCCGGCTCCATGTGCCAGAACCGACATAATCATACTACTCACTTACTGTTGCAACAGCGTGATTTCAATTTACATGTTTTGTTATTGTCTCCAGTATATACTTCAAATTTTGACCTTGGGTTTGGAGAAAGGGGTCATAACTCCTCTGTGACACCCCTCCTTTTTTTTTTTCTGGATACGCCCCTGATCATATGTTTGAAATCTTTGTTTTTCACGTGTTAACTTTCTTTATTAAGATTGGTTCGTGGGGGAGGGGGGAGCGACTGAATAATTATAATAATTCTGTCAGTATTTTTGCCGAGTTACTATGAAAATAGTAGTAATATTGTAATGGCGCTTGTAATCCACTGTCTATTAGATTTAAAAATGTGTTCGGTCCATGATTTATTTCAAATGTGTGTAATTGGCTGCTGTGGTACAGCGTGGCGAACAGATAGGTAACGGACGTGCGGCAGCTGCAAGACCGCTAGTGACATCATCCATCCACCCTCGGCCGGCTATCTACACAGCGCTCACGTTAACGCGGAAACCCCCCAACCCTCTTATAACCTTGACATCAACTCCAAGGTAGCCGCTGTATGCGCAGAAAGGAACGCCGTCTCCCTTTTGTTCACTTCATTCGTTCTCGCGTCTGTTATGTCCTGTAGTTTCGGCGTGGTGCAATGAGTTCACACGGCTGTCAATAGATATCAGTACAGCGCATATAGGGGTTATATACTGACGCGCGACACACCACACTATAACTGCCATTGCAGGACTCGCGTTTTCAGTTTAAGTGAAGTGAACCAGAGCTTAACATAAACTTAAAAGTCCAGACAAGAGAATACCGAGCTGTTATTCCAGAAATAAAACATATTTACAGCAAAAATCAGCAGATGAAATGTTTGCTATAAAATTAAAACTTTACACTAGAAAGTTAAACTGCAATTTTAATGAATATATTTATCTATTACTTTCGAAAATGGTTTTAGGCCGAAGTATCCCACCTAACGAAATATTCTACGAAGTCATCCCGCCCAATTTTTTGTAGTTTTCGATATTTTCAGGAATGTAAAAAACTCCAAAAAAGTGGTCATAACTTCGTTAAAAAAATTCTAAAAAATATTTTTTCGTGGTCAATCTACATGAAATTTTTCTGTGATTCTTATGCCACGCAACAACAATCGAAAATTTAAAAACAAAAGAATCCGTTGCTCCATTACACTTAAACGGTCCCGCGACCATTCGCGAGAAAATTTGACCTGTATAACTACTATCTACTAAACGGACGTGGGTTAACTTGCATTTGCACCTAAACAGGCCTAAGTGGTTGTGTCTCGAGCATCATTTCCATTTAGTTAAAACCCTTAACAATCTCGTTCAGTACTCCATCTTTCCATCTGTCCTATTTACGGACCCCTAGCACGTACTTCGAACCACGGGGCTGGCTATTTTCCTGGATCACAGAACTGTTTAGAACCAGTGGGTTTCTTTCTTCCCGTGTTTGCAATACCTTTCGTGTCTTTGAGAAGTATGTGATTAGTAATTTGAACAATAACTTGCACTAAGAGCTTACGTTACTACTAATATTTGTTGGGAAACAATGACGTATTCGTTATGTAAGGAAGGATTACGTAGTAAGCGCGCCACATCGCGCAGTTTACAAAACAAAAGCCCGCACTGACGGCCTTGGTAAAGTGCTGACTCTTCACTAGCGCTGCACGCGAATCTGTGTTACAAAATGTAACTGGGTCGTGCCGCATCGTACCTGCCACGCCCTGCAATATTACCTATACCAAATGGCAGCAAAATACACATACTTGCTCCTTTCTGAGGTTTTACTTATAAGCATATTATTTATTACTTGTTACTCTCGTTGGATGATACTTCCTTACACACTATAATAGGTGTTATAAACATTATATTCAAATAATATCACGGCAACTCGCACATTTAATGAACCTGTCGTTTCACGCATACGATATAAAACTTCAATATTTAATCATTATGTCATGTGACTTATTGCACTTCGCAATACCAACATCAATCAATATATTTTATTTTATTATAAATCTTTCAAATGTAATTTATCTTTACGTGTTTGATACACACGCACCGTTATTTTCCTTTTAGAAATATAATATCTTTCGACGCACACAGCGGATTTTTAGCCTTTCAACTTAATTAAAACATTTCAGTTTTAAGAAATCAATATTTTAGCACCTCTTAGTATTTAGTATTTGCTACTAAATAACATTAAAGTTGACTGCTGTCTTATTTAATTCCGACGAGGTAGCTCGCACTTAGCTTATTATTAATGTTATTTAAATTCAACGTGTGGGTGAGTGGGGATTTACTTATGGGGGAGGTAGTTATCTTACATTAATGTATCATATAGTTAAAACTTTCAAGGGGATACGTACCTATAGCTTACTGACTTAGCAGCTAGAGGACGTGAAGACCCTAGCCTCTAACAATGTTACGTTTACGCGGAAATTATATAGTCCTTTTGGTTATTTGGTACACTAGAGTATTTACGTAAAACGTACAGTTTATTATAATTTATATAATTTGGGTATCTGACAATATTATTGATACTCACAGTCAGGTACGGCTTTAAATTACAATATAGCCTATACAACTATTTCATTACATTTACGATGTTCTTTACGGAGGGTGGCAAGAATAGTTAGATAACTTTATGATTAGTTATGAGCCACTTAATTAAGTTACGACGCTGACAGTTCCACCTTGTTAATGATGCCGAGGCTGATGTAAGGTAACGTCCACGGCGATCGGTACGTCGTAGATCTGGGCCCTATTTCATAAAACTACAAGTCTACAAGTTACAAGTGAATTTACCTGTAAATTGTGAAAAGTAACCATATGCTGTTCCATAAACATACAAGTACAAGACTTGTTGCTACAAGTAAAATCTAACAAGTTACAAGTGTTTTCTAGAAGTACTTGTAGGATTTTGTTTCATAGATACTCGCAACCTACAAGGACTTGTAACTTGTAGCAACTTTTCTACAAGTATCAACACCTAAGTAAACCTCTCTACAAGTACATTTTAAAAAAGATATAACAAAATGCGAGTTATGTAATGATTGGAATTTATTTGTATTAGTAAACTGGTGTCCTAGTGTGCATGTGTGGAAGCAATGGATCTAATTTTTACGGATTCAGATGAAGATGTGGAGGATCAGAATTTTGAGGTTATGAGGCGAGCACGTTATTTCAGACCAAGAATGAATATGGCGTTTGTTTCTTCATTTCAATTTAATGAACGTTTCCGTATGAGTTCTGTCAAGGTGGAAACACTTTTGTTGGAAATTGGTCATCATTTGGAGCATCCCAATCTTCAAAACAAAGCAACTTCTGCAAAGGAACAAATACTAGTTTCAATTCACTGGTTGGGAAATGGGGGCCAATATCACTGTGTTGGTGATATGCATGGCATTTTAAAAGCAACTGTACACCGATGCTCGAAAAGATTTGTGACTGCAGTTAATATTGCTCTCTTTCCAAATGAAGTTAAATGGCCCGGCAATGTTGAAGAGGTAGTTCAACAGTTCCATGCTATAGCTGGCATGCCTCAAGTGTGTGGCTGTGTGGATGGAACATTGATACCCATAGATGCATCGAATGAGTTTGAACCACATTATGTTGATCGCAATGGAAACCACTCCATAAATTGTATAGTTGTATGTGGTCATAATCATCAATTTTACTATGTCAGTGCAAATTGGCCAGGAAGTGTACATGATTCCAGAGTATTAAGGAATAGTACTCTCAGCCACAGATTTAGCACAGGCTGGCGTCCTTGTCCAAATACAATACTTTTGGGTGACTCAGGCTATCCTCTGAAGGAATGGTTAATTGTACCTGCACACAATGATGTTGCAACCCCCGCAGTTCAACGTTTCAATAGGGCCCATAAACAAACTAGGAGGTTGGTGGAAAATTCTCTGGGAATACTCAAAGAAAATTTTCCCTGCTTAAATTACCTGAGGGTACAACCTACATTTGCTGCCAGCATCTCTAAGTGTTGTGCTACATTGTGCAATTTTTCAAGAGACACACAAGCAGAGCTTGGCCTTCCTGAGGTTGAAAACGAAAATATTGAAGGTCCAGCTTTTGAGGACGATGATCCAGTTTTACCAGCAGCACTTGCCAAGCAGCGTCAACTGATAAATTATTTCAGATAAATAGAGTGAAGCCTCTACTTTTTCTGGCTACAAGCAAACTCTCAAATGCCACACTGAAAAAGATTAATTGTAACAATTTAACTAATTTGTATTGGGATTGTTTTGATTTACCATATTCTGTGTTATGTAATTGTAACTAATTACACTAAATGAACAATAATTTCATCTTTATCAACCCTCAATAATATGTTGCAGTTGGTATACTTTTTACATGTCTTTATCGTGGCACCTAATGTAGATAAATTATAGAAGTTATGAATTTGGCATTCATTAAAGGTGGTTTTCAGGTATATAATGACCACAAAATATATATAAAAACTTTGAATACAACATTTTACATTAACTTCAATATATTTGTTTGTAACCAAATATTACACAGTTACATTTCCTTTCCGGACACCACAACAATCGTTTCATTTGCTACTTCAATGTTGTCACCGGGTACAATGGTGCAATCAAGGAGACCCCCTACATTACACGTGAATTCAGAAGCTGGAATCCCCAATTCAGCTTTCAACTTTACAATTTCCAACTTTGTTTTGTAGTTTTGCAGCTTTAGGTACTCTAGTTGTAACAGTCTCTTCTTTTGTAGAAAGTCATTCGTAGCTTCATTTTATTTAGTTGTTGAATGCTTCCTCTTGGCAGGCTAGCCTATAGAATGATATGACACAATACCACAATTATTGATAAAATTCGTAATAGTCATTTAAAATGAAATATATGTATTTAATAATTATAATTAAATAAATGGCGAGGAAGTTATCCACAATGCACACTTCAACCAAAATTTTATGTTTGAAATAAAAAATTCTATATTTTGTATTTCAAAACCAAATTAAAAATTTATAACCAAATGGAATAATTGGTTATTTCTTAGCAGTTATATATTATCTTCGTTATGTAAATACGAGCGTCTTCTGACAAACTTGGCCGAGGCCACTGCGCATACGCAACTGGTTTTTTTATGACAACGCATGCACCATGGTCACACAAGACCCTAGCCCCTGAAGACTACTGCAGCTCCTGATGCGCCGCAGATGTGTAAACCACCCAGTTAAAAAGTATAAAAGAAAAAACCTAACCCAACCTATCTGCTACGTACATGCGTTTTTTTTTTAACTAACCTAAACTAACCATTTGTTAAATTTGTTAAACTAACCTTACAGAAACTAACAATTTGTTTAAAACCTATAAATACTACATGGAGCAGGAGTTGCCTACAGAGCCTAGGCGTGTTCATGGCCATGTCTGTCCAAAGACGCTCATATATGTAAATAGGTATGTACATTGCTTTGGTATTGTTGTTACTTTAAACTTAACAAGTAGATCTATACAGAACTAATCAGCCTACTTTCCTTTAGTGTATATTTTGATAACAGAAATGTTTGCTCAAGGGCTGTAGGGGGAGGAGTTATCCTAGGATTTTAGAACACACAGAAAAGAATGCCAAGGAAAGCAATATGATGAAAAACTAAAAAATTAGTAATCATACTGCAACATTTAAATTTTGTGTAGA
>PNEQ01037082.1:0-11491 GCA_003012365.1 Medauroidea extradentata
CTATTAAGGTTGTACACTGTCACTACTTGAAATACTGTTGATTGGATATATGACTGAATTTTATTGTGATTTGTACTGTTTAATTAATTGATGGTAGACATTTTTTGTGCTTTAATTGTCAAAGTTAATTAACGTGTCTGTGACACAGTAGTAATTGTGTGCATAACTAATTGTGTTGTGAGAGTTATAGTTGATTACTATTTTGTGTATTTCGTAGCTTTGTGAGCTATTAAATCCAGTACTTAATTTAATTCTTTTATTTCTAATTATAAGACCTCTATCCCAAAAAAAAACTCATGGGAATTGCCCACAAATAAAGTTTATGTCTCAAACTTGTAACAATATATTATGGTTCCAGCAATTACAGATAATCGATTAAGTTTGTATCTATGCCTTGTCATGACAAAAACTTTGATATATCGAC
This sequence comes from Medauroidea extradentata, assembly GCA_003012365.1. Lineage (NCBI taxonomy): Eukaryota > Metazoa > Arthropoda > Insecta > Phasmatodea > Phasmatidae > Medauroidea > Medauroidea extradentata. Next base: position 425 of record PNEQ01037082.1, read on the forward strand.
TGGAACAGAAGTTATCGAGAAGAAACAGATAAATCCAAGGTGGTAGGGATCAGTACCCCCATCAGGGAGTGCCCGCTAAGGTTCTACACCGGACACTCGGATGACATCATGACGCAGTGGAATATATATATATATATATATATATATATATATATATATATATATATATATATATATATATATATATATATATATCAAAACTGGAAGTTTGTTTGTGACTCTTTACGTAGCAGTTATCCGTTTTAGGTAATTGTTTATATTTTACATTTTATATTGTGTTTTGTTTTACTTACATTTTGTTTGCACTCGGTTTAATTACTCTGTGATGATGAACAGTGGCGAAGTGTGAACGTGTTCCAAGGAAAGCAATATGATATCCTACTATACACTTTGAGCAGGTTACAGTTGTGTAGCTGAGACATAGGTGTATTACTGAGAACTACTTCCTCGCCTCTTACATGCTACTGGCTGAGGAATTTACCTGCCTCTACCATTCAAATGGTTACACAGGCTACTGAGAGTTCTGTATAGTCACTGCTAATCACTGCTTGCCCTAGAACACTTCACGCTTCGCCGTTGGTGATGGAGCTACACGCTAAATAAATAAAACACTAATGTATATGTATACAGATCACTAATGCGCGTTGAACAGTTTTTGAACAATCTTGTAAAGGCCGAAGCTAAGTAATGCGACTGAAAGACGACGGTGGAATCGAAGGCCGAGGAAAGCAGGAGTTGACAAAAAAAAAAAAAAAAGGACCCGCTTGTCAACGACAAAGTTCGCCACGATTTCTTCACGCAACAATCTGGAGCGACTTCACAGGGAATCGAATCAAGACGACCGTAGTGGAAGGCGGGTGGCCTGACTGCTGCACCCTGGTAGAGGTGGACGTCGCTGTTTAGAGGAGGGGGATGAGATGGGGAGGGGTAATAGGGGAGCAGCTGCGGCGTGGCGAGGTCAGGCGGTGCAATTGGCCAGCCAGCGGGCGTATAGTTGCAGTTGTCATGTGTCAGGCGTTGCTACTACTGCTGCTGCTGCTGCTAGGCACGGCCCACCCTGACACTGGGTAAGTGCCGCATTATTCCCTGTCTACAACCTGCGGCGTTATTTCAGGCTTTTTTTTTTTTGAGAGAGCAAGATTTTTTTTTTGGTGACAGTGACCTTGTTGCATTTTTTTTATTAATTAAGCATGAATAAATGAGAAACTTGAATAATAAAACTTCAGTTCTATGTGCTTAAGTTAGCATTATTTAAATAACAAGACGTAAAAAATATATTTTATACATATACATTTCTAAATGTAGGGGGGAATTTGCCCCCCCCCCTGCCCACCCCCCTAAATGACGGCCCTATCTGCACCGCGTACTGTCCGCGCGCCAGCTCTCAGTCCCTGGCGTGCATGCATTTTTCTTCGTAAACTTCATGCATGGTCGTACCAAGGAATAGTTTTCGGAGGGGGTTTTGAATTCTCATATTGCATAAATGTTACAATTCCATCTGGTTTTGACGTCTCTAAATGTAATATTAATATATTTTATTAACATTTTGGTTGTGTTTGTAGTATATTCAACTTTTGTAATGGAAAATATAATATCTAGATAAGGAAACTGACATTTCGGAGGGGGTTTGAAACCTCCAAAACCACCCCCCTGCGTGCGTCCATGACTTCGTGTTTGTTACAGTAACCCAGTATCAAACACGTCCTAACTTACGAAGTTACTGCGGCTAGCATGTGTGTCGCGCGCTATTGGGCCTCGTTTTGTCATTTATATAGTTACGGTCCATACCCGCCAGGGACTCAGAGCTTGCGCGCGGACTCACCGTCAACACGCCGTTGTATTTAGAGTCAGTCTCCCCCATGTGTTGATTTATTGGTTTTCCTGGTTTATTTTTGTTTTAAAAGTACCACGTGGGTCTTACTTCCCAGGAGACGTATAAGAAGTGAACTAGGAACTCATAATTATGTTTTTTTCCCCATAAAAGTTATAAAATGATAAATTTTATTAACTTAAAAAAAATTATGTAACTATGAGTTCCAATTTCACTTCTTATACGTCTCCTGAAATGTATGATCAATTGCTATGTTTCCATTGTAGTGCTTTTAGAATTTTCGGTCGTGAAACAAAAATAGGCAAGGAATACCAATGAGTCAACGCTTGTGGGAGACTGACTCTTTAGTCACGAGGTTAACCTGGCTAGAGAAACATTACTATTCAGGCGATCATCTCGTAACCCGATTAGAATTTTCCAGCGTCTGAATAAGAAGATGACCCAGTTAAAAAGAGAAACTACTAAAAAATTTTCTGTTTTTGAGATAAATGTATTAGAAATGTTTGTGTTTCGCTGAAAAAATAAGTAATAGCTAACATTATGGTTGATTTTTTATGGAGAAAAAGTACAGGGGCAAGTATTTAAGATGGTTCATAATGATTACAGTCTACTTTTTGTGAAATTATCACATTTAGAATAAAAAAAAATGTCAAATTATTGCTCTTTGCTGGTAAAGAGAATCAAGTGATAAGGTAGTCTGTCTCATGAAAGAATTTCGTTTGTTGACAGCTGTGTTGGCATTTATTTTTAAAGCAGTTTCCATGTAAAACTGTTTTTGTTTGCGCCTCAATTGACTTGTGCAAAAGTGCACGCGGCTGGCTGTCCAGTTGTGCAATATATGTCTATCTTAGGCAGGGTTGCAAAAAACCCGTTTTTTTCAACCCAACCCGGGTGGGTTTTTGTGTTTTTTTTTTGGGTTTTATTAGGTTTTATTGGGTTTAACGCAATATGTAAAACTAAGCTTAGTTAACTTTTTCACAATTGTTTAAAATACTTGTGAAAACTACTGTCATCGGCATGCCTGTAGAGCCACCTGATTACGGTGAAAATAAATAGCAGATTTCATCAATTTTTCTTGTCAATTTCGGTGAAAATTTTGTCATTTTTAAAATATTTTTGGTGAATATATCTTCATTTTTAAAAATTATTACTCTTCCTATTTCGTAATTTTTAAAAATTATTTCACTTCCTATTTCATCGTTTTTAAAAATTATTTCACTTGCTATGTCGTCATTTTTAACAAAAAAAAAAGTGTTATTTTGCATTTCTTTATTCTGACAACTATTTGAATGTGGGTTGGAAATATTTATTTCAAACTCGGCATTTTTACTTCCAAAAGAGAAAGAACTACTTTAAGTAAATAAGTCTGCAAGGTTGACGTACTGTATATTAGCTGGATGGGAAAGTCATTGTAGCCATCAGCTCCATTGTACTGCAGAGATATTGGACCCTTTGTTATAAATTCTAATAGTAGGAGAAATTTCCTTTACATTCAAAATTGCTGCCAGTAAAGAACATTGTCCACTACTTTCAGCCACTTTAGATATCAGTTTATACTTTTTAAAAGCAAGATGTTTTAAAAGATAGAGGTGCTGTAAACGGTTTAACCCACATCTACATATTTCACGTCAATTTTCTTAAACCTAGGCCAACAGAAGACGATTTTGCACCTTATCAAGAGACTGCTCATTATTATGCATCCATGGCCTGCGTCTGAATTTTTAATGGGAAAGATATTTAAACACGTTTTCATACGTTGACTCAGTGCATTAAAAATCTTAGGTTCGTTAAAAACGTTAATATTTTATATGCGATAATTATTTCTCACGGTCATAAACAGTTACCGCCATTGTTAAAACATATTTTCAATTGCGCACCTCATACCCCATGACAAGCGAAAATGTAAATAAACGTTGCATTCTTCTGTTCGTGCGAAAAAAAGTTAGTTTTCTTTATTCAACTGTTGGAACTCTTTTGTATGGTAGTTCCGATATATCGCTAACGCGCTTGTATTTATCTATTATTCTCGAAGCTTTGTTCACAAACTTAAACAATACCGGCAAAAAAAAAAATTGTGAGGTTTTTCATGATTTTACGAAGATCAACTGCCGAGTATTGTGCTCAGTCGGAAATTAAATTCAGACATAATAAACATCGTCAGCGCACATTTCAAGTCCAACGTAAGCAAGTAGCAATGATTTATATAAGTAATTTGACTTTAAATTCTAAGCGAACTTTGTTTGCGTAACTAATTTCCAACAATTGTAGGAACCAAGAGATGAATTATTTTATGCTTTGCTTGTACGAAAACGGCAACAAAGATACGTGACGAAAGTGTTTTGACAGACAGGTATCGATGTGTTCTGGCAGGTATTGTACCAAACGGTCACTATTGATGCGCATATCGAAGTTCGTTGAAGTTATAAATTTGTCACATACGCTGTGTGTAAAGTCACAAGATTGAGGTTAAATTTTGCTGTAAACTTCGCATTTAGAGAAATATGTGCTATGCTGTTTTTGTGGTGTTTTAGAGGTTAAAGTTGCAGAGTATTCATATCGCCTCCAGTATTATAATTTTGGTTGTTCTCACATCCACCTGTCTGTTGTTATTGTTGGGAAAACAAATGTGTAGAATTTGATTTTGAAAACATGTTGTTTGTATAGGTGTTATTTTTTTAAGTTCAAAAATGCCAAGTGGAAGTGGTAGGAAAGGATGTCCTGAGTGGAGTGAAGTTATAGTTACAAGTGAACAAAATAAAACTAAAGTAGAATGTAAATACTGCAAAATGGAAATTAGTGCTAAAATTGAACGAATTAAAGTGCACTTAAATAAATGTGAAGAAAGAAAAATCCAACAAACTACACCTGCTAGTGCGGTCCAGTGTTCCTGTGACATATTAAGATCTGATAAACCTGAAACTTCTACTAGTTTTTCAGAGCAGCCTTGCACTTAAACTTCTCAACCAGTCAGGAGAAAGCTGCTGTATAATGTGTCAAATCAATCTCTTGTAAAACGTCAAATGTTGATGGGTGATTTTACTATAAAAACTATCCCACAGCAGAGGGAAATTCTGGATATTAAAATAGCTAAATTTTTTTATGCTAACAATATAGCTTTTAATGCAGCATCAGGCGTTCAATATAATGATATGATTGACGCCCTTCGCCCAGCCTACAAAGGTCCTAGTCGGTCATCATTAGCAGGCCCTCTTCTTGATATTGTTTCTGCTGAAATAGATCTTCAAATGCAGAAACAATTTGCAGATTCCAGGTATTGTTGTACTCTTTTAAAAGATGGTTGGTCAAATGTAAAAAATGACCCTATCATTGCAACAACCATCCATACTGGGAGTTCATCATTTCTTCTGAACGCATTTGATTGTGAGTCCAACAAAAAAAAACTGCCGAGTATTGTGCTCAGTCGGCAATTAAATCAATTAAAGATTGTGAAGAAAAGTTTGGGATCAAAATTATTGCAGTATGCACTGATAATGAAAATTAAATGGAGAAAATGCGCAAAATTTTGGAAAGTGAAAATTTAAATCTTCTGACCTACGGTTGCTCAGCCCATTTTGTAAACCTGATTGAAAATAAAGTAACACCACAAACAGTATTGAAACACATAGTTGAGGTACAGAACTTTTTTCGTAACCATCACCAGCCACATGGGTGGCTGAAAGAAAAAGACGGTACAATGCCCCAACTTCCTAATTCTACGAGATGGAATTCACAACTAGACTGTGTTCACACATTCATACAAAATTACCACAAGTACGTGCAAATTCAATCTGAGCACACTGATGATGTCCCAAACAATATAGACAAAATTATTGACAATGCTCAAATTTACAAATAATCTTTGAACTTAATTAAACAGTTGAAAGAAGTCAGCAGAGTTATAGACATTCTGCAATCTAACAGTACAAACTTTTCATATGCTGTGGAATTATGGCTTGACCTAGTAGAAAGTTCAGATTTGAAATCTTACAAGGAAATAATACTAAAAAGAATGGATCAAGCTCTTCAACCATTCCACTATTTAGCAAACATAATGGATCCAAAATATAGAGGGAGGAGACTGACTGCTTTGCAAGAAGACGAAGCAGAACAATGGGTAATGGAAAAATACCCTAATTATTTGCCATACATTTTGGCATATAAAATTGCTGATGCAAAATATTACCCTGCATCAATGTTTTCTGAAGACGTTATATGCATGTTCCAGAGTGCTAAGTGGTGGAATATTGTTGCAGTCAGAACTGAAAAGAGGAATAAGTTTCCAAGAGATTTCTGCAACTTTATTTCAAATTTATTGTCATGTCCTGCAAGCTCAGCTGCTATAGAGAGAATGTTCTCAACATTTGGAATGGTGTGGTCGAAGCTGCGTAACTGCCTTGGTGTAGACAGAGCAGTTAAGCTTGTAAAAGTATACAGACATTTGCGCAGTAGCAATACTGTCAGTGACACTGTTGATTCCTTACTTTTATAAACTGTACTTATTTAGATGAACATGTATTCTATCTTGTATTGTATTGTTTTTAACTGCTAAGGGTTGCTTAGTGTAGAACACTGTCTTCAAACAAAACAGTAAATAAGATTCCTTTTTTTTTTTTTTTTTAATGCATTTCATTATAATCACTGGAAATGAATTAATGGTTTCTCAAATAAAAAAAGAATATGTATTTAAAATTAAATTTTTAATTAGTTTCTGTCTCTTACAGCTAAAAATAATTCATTACTAATAGTTCAATAGTGCCAATTAAAAAACACATATAATTTGGTGGACGTGGGTTTTTTTTTTTGTTTTTCTCTGGGTTTTTTAAGTGTGTTTTTAAAAAAAACCCACATAGGTTTTTTTTGGGTCGGTTAAAATAGTATCAACCCTGATCTTAGGTATAATTGATTAGTTCTTGACAGTTCTGAAGATTACCATGTGTGAATATAGTTACAGGAAAACACTTTTCATTTTGATATACTGCATAGTTTGCCAGTCATCTTTGTTTGTTAGGTCAGAAATCACCTGTCATGGAGCAACACATTGCTTTTTCCATTGAAACAGCTGTAGAAAGGATGCCATCACAACTGTCAAAAATTGAATTCTTTCATGAGACAGACTATAAGGTAAGTGGGCTTTACGTATCGTCTACAGCGAGGTCGTTAGAGACGGTTATACACAACTTAGTACAACGACAGCCGACAGGAGCTCGGAAAGGAGTCGACCATCGCCTTCGCTAAGCATTCGTCTGGAGCGATTTCGGGAAACCATGCAAAACCTAAATCAAAATTGACCGGGGAAGGGGATCGAAATAGGGTCCTCAAGAATGCGAGTCCAACGTGTTGCCGCTGCGCCACCTCGCTCGGTATGAAGTGATGAGGAGATGACGTTAAACCAAGCGAATTTACGAGTGGTTTTTCTTTGCATCTGGGTAGAGCGCACTTCTGTTTAGAGAGCAGTGTATGTAACTCAAAAGTTCAATTTTTGTGTAGTTTCTCTCTTGAGTCGGAGCATCGAAGACTTGATTGCCGACTTTCAGAAACAACCCGGTGATCGGGCCAATATGGTCACGTGATAGAGCAAACCTACTTAACCTCAGCGGGTTACTTAATACAAACATCATATTAGTCACTTTTTAATGCCCCGTCAACCTCCGTAGTAACTCTATTAAATACAGCATTCCTCCTTTGGGCACGTGGTTTCGTGTGCAGAGAGATTGCCGACACTGTTCGAGCACGTAATCCAAGTCTCAGGTTATTGAACTTCAACTTATAATAAGTGCTAGTTTTAATTGTCCTGTCATTTTATCATTGTTATAACTTACAAATACATTAATTATCGTTTAACAACCGCCACATACTGTATGTTCCTGAACTACAGGTACAAATTGTGAGATAGTGATTCCTTGTAAAAATGAGGTATACAAACAATTTTCGCGTAGTGCTATTTTTGAGGGAGATAATAATTCTTGAAAATAGATTTTTGAAAAGGTTTTTTGGCCAAATATCGCAAACAACGTGGAGATAATTTAATATTCTACGCACAATGATTAGTGTTATCGAGATCTTCAACCCGTGATGAAACCACACTTTAAAACTCTCCCCTTCATGAAAATAACAGGGGTAGCCACCCTCTTATTGACCACAACTTTTGTGCCATTGGGTTTTGTGAATATTTTATGTTGCTTTTCTGAACAGTACATCCTAAGTAACAAAAGGGTCCACTTGTTGCAAGTTGCTAGAATTCACTGTTTACGAGAGAACTAAATCACACAAATAGTCAGTGGCTGCAGTACACAGCATGTGATGTGAGCTCTACAACCTGTACTAAGCGATTATAGTATCGTAGCCAGCCGAACTTCCGTTGCTTGTTACATACATTCACACTTGAAATGCGTCAGAGCTGAAGGTATGTGCTGGGCATAGGTGTGTATGGAGCTGTAGTATTTAAGTTTTATTTGTTGAGGTTTCCTTGACTTAAATTTTAGACACGCTTTTAAAGAACTGCAGCACAAAGTGCATTTTTCTGATTACAAAATACATTTACAAGCAATCTTTGTGTACTCCAGTGGGAGTGTAGTAGTTATCGCCTACATGCCAGGTATTGTATTGTTGCCACAGTGCATTTTATTGTAAATTGTGAATTGTTTTTGTAGTGAGCTGGACGTTTTGTTGACAACAAAGTTCATGAGAGATAATAGGAAACTGGAAAGGAATCGGCCATGGTCATTCTTAAGGATTCATTCGGCATTCGCTTGGGTATTTTTATTGTGTTTAAAGAAGTAATTACACACACACAAAGCAATACACATGACCTTCATGGAACACTTAAATGATAAACTGTTTTTGAGAACATAAAAAGATTTTGAGGCTCACTTGATTGTCTGCCATGTAATCAACCCGCGTTGCAAAGCTGGTAGTACGACTAAGGATTTTTTGTGTGTGATTTCAAGTTAGGCGACAGGACAGTAGTATGTTCATAACAGCTCTTCGGCTACTTGTAATCCAAAAGGTAAAACCATAGATGGTAACTTCACGAGAACAGGCATGGCAAATAATCCATGTGGATAGTATGTTACAGTAACTGTGCAAAGTGGCGACTACCTATTTCAATACACAACTGACAGAGACACGCAATCGAGTGTCTTATGCGATCAAACATGTGTTTGGTGTTGCGAATTGTAGTACAAGCATCAGTAATGCGGGAGCGAAATTCATATACCGCGTTGATGGGGGCCTCGTATACCATGTCTTGAGATGACCCCACAGAAATAAATAACATGGTGTCAGGTCTGGGGGGTGTGGTGGCCACCTCACAGGTCCGCTTCTGCCTATCCATAGCTCACCAAATGTGGTGGTACGATGGTCACGAGCTTTCAAACCGAAGTGTGCACGGGCTCCATCGTGCTGGTACCACATAAGCAGGCGTGATTGACAAACCACATCCTCCAACAGAACTGGCAGTATGTCCTCTAAAAACTGTCGATAAAGACGGCCAGTCAAACGTGCCGACAAAAAGTATGGTCCAATGAGGTTGTCGCCGACAATGCCTGCCCAAACATTTACATTGCCACTTGATGGCAGTGTTCAACCATTGTATGCGGGTTGACGTCGATCCATACATGACTGTTTTTACTGTTGAGAATGCCAGCACGCGTAAAAGGAGCCTCTTCAATCCGCAGAATGAAGCGAGGAAAGGCAGATTCGTCTACGCATTGATGCAGAAATCAGCATGCGAAATCGAATCGTGGCTAAAAATCAGCTGTCTGTAATGCTTGCTCCTTTTCGTAATGAAATGAGTATAGCTGTTGTTCATTCAGAACCCTCCACACACTTTGGTGGCTTGCATGCATTGTGCGAGCGATTCCACGTGTGCCACTTGATGGCGAATCGGCGACGCGTTCCAACACTTCCTCCTCAAACCTGGCTGTTCTCATGTTGCGTCTCACGCCGGTGTCATACCTGTTCGTTGTAAATGTTCCAGTCTCGCGTAACCGTCTGTCCACAGACGAGAGCATGCGATGCACTGGACAGCATCTGTTTGTAAATGTCTGTGCTCTTGTTACGTTACCTCCAGCAGCACTATACATGAGATACATATTTGCCATTTCTTCGTAAGTGTGCTGTATCTCCATGTTGCGCACCAACAGTGCAATGCCACCCTGACACACATGCTAGCGGTGCTTCGTGAACGATGCGCGCGCAACTGCCTCGTACGACCAGCTTTGCAATGCGGGTTGCTTACCAGGCAGGCAACCAGTGCACCCTCACAAATATTTTTTGCGTTATCAAAAACATTTTATCGTTAAAGGGTTCCACGAAAGTTATGTGTATTGTTTTGTGTGTATTACTTCTTTGAAAACAATAAAAATATCCAAGCGAATGCCGTAATGGATCCATAATAAAGACAATGGCCGATTCCTTTCCAGTTTCCTATTATCTCTAATGAACTTGGTTGTCAACAAAACGTCCAGCTTACTACAAAAAAATTCACAATTTACAATAAAATGCACTGTGGCAACAATACAATACCTGGCATGTAGGCGATAACTACTACACTCCCACTGGAGTACGCAAAGATTGCTTGTAAATATATTTTGTAATCAGAAAAATGCACTTTGTGTTGCAGTTCTTTAAAAGCGTGTATTAAATTTAAGTCAAGGAAACCTCAACAAATAAACTGCAATACTACAGCTCCATACACACCTATGCCCAGCACATACCTTCAGCTCTGACGCATTTCAAGTGTGAATGTATGTAACAAGCAACGGAAGTTCGGGTGCCTACGATACTATAATCGCTTAGTACAGGTTGTAGAGCTCACCTCACATGCTGTGTACTGCAGCCACTGACTATTTGTGTGATTTAGTTCTCTCGTAAACAGTGAATTCTAGCAACTTGCAACAAGTGGACCCTTTTGTTACTTAGGATGTACTGTTCAGAAAAGCAACATCAAATTTTCACAAAACCCAACGACACAAAAGTTGTGGTCAACAAGAGGGTGCCTACCCCTGTTATTTTCATGAAGGGGAGAGTTTTAAAGTGTGGTTTCGTCACGGGTTGAAGATCTCGATAACACTAACCATTGTGCGTAGAATATTAAATTATCTCCACGTTGTTTGCGATATTTGGCCGAAAAACCTTTTCAATAATCGATTTTCAAGTATTATTATCTCACTAAAAAAATTGGTTGTCTGTAAAGTCGGTTTACTGACGATAGTTGAACGTGACAACGTCTTAAG
>PNEQ01037082.1:11591-25940 GCA_003012365.1 Medauroidea extradentata
TGATCAAGTTATATTTATTTGTACGCATAAATACAATTATGTCAATTTTTTTTTACAATTTAATAGTTTTTACTCCACGCAGACGCATCGCTCACTCAAGTAGGAGAGAGACGGATGTCGAACGCTGCCGAACGCAAAGGCCGATTGTACTTCTTTGTCGCTCGTTCCGCGCTCTCGCTTGCACTTCAAGCCTTACATGAAACGCCTCAGAGCGAGGTAACGCCGCATGAGTCATGTTTTTTCGTGCGTGCAGCCGGCTCTATCGAATTATAAGACGTTGTCACGTCAAAAATACCACTACGCGAAAATTGTTTTATGTAACCATACCTCATTTTATAAGGAATCACAATCTCACCATTTGTACCTGTAGTTTAGGGACATTCTGTATATAGTTTTATTCTCTGTTAGCGATCCCCTATAGTACATGCAACTGTTTGTTGTTTGGTGTCGTGCGTGTTGCCTATCCGCCAGGTTTTATGAGATGTTTTGAAATACACTAAAACATTCAATTTCCTCTAAAACGTCGACGGTAGATGTATTCGCACAAAGCTACCTTTTTCTATGTCTGTAATATACTAATATATAATACCTCAAAATTTTATTACATGCTATTTCATCATAGATAGTGGTTTCGTACAGGTGGTAACCATGACGATTCATAGGAGTGTATTTAATGCCAGCAACAAGTTTTCTGATATATATCTGTCGTATTTCATTTTTAAGTTATCCAGAAATACATAGTTTAATCTTAAATATTTCTCCGAAATTTGTAATAATCTAGTGCTTCAAGTCGAACTTTAACGACTGTAGGATTACATTTAAACAATTTCCAAATTATTTCTAATGAGTAATCTGATGCTGAAGTTTGTCGCTCGAATTTAGATACTGCATGTGTATACATAACTTAATATTTTTCTCACTTAGTTGACTATGTTACTTAGATAGTCTTATAGTGTAGTGTATAGCGAATTACGGAAAACGATAGTACACCTTAATGTCTCATGATGAGTCAAACACACACACACAACTCTCTCTCCTTTAAATATATATATATATATATATATATATATGCATGCATACACACATACATGCACGCATGTATGCATGTATGCATGTATGCATATACGCATATACGCGATGTTCCGGGAGTAAACGTAAATAAGGAGGCGGCTGATAGAGGAGCCCAAGACCTGCCAAATAAACCAAACTTGTATCGTCCGATTCGAAACCGTCTAAAAGTTATGAATTTTTTAAAAGGAAATTTGGCTATATTCTACCCTGAGCTTAACATATACTGATGGTGGAAGAAGTAATTTTCCATGTGGAACGAAATTTGTACACACCAAAGATGATTAGTGTCGTCACATTAAAAAACACATTTCACGTCATAGAGTACAGCTTTCGTAGGGTTAAAAAATCACTTTCACGAAAGTTGTGTTTGGTTCTGAAATATGCCTCAACTTTGTACGAGGTAAAAAATATATCAATGCGTCACATAAATGATCACCCGCCATTGGAAAAACTACCCCATAGTATGAACAATTAATTACTGAAAACAAGCATTTAAAATTTACTAACGTCAATGCAGTAAATGTGAAAACATAATGTAATGCAGAAGATTCACACAATGCAATATCAGCTATAAGGTTGAAATTAGTATGTGAGCAAATAATTAAATGTAGCTTTATTGAAAAAAAATATTACACAGTGTTTGAAATCATTAATTGTATTTTTAATGTAATGTGTTAAATTTGTGAGGATAAAATGAATTGTTACTAATAAAAGTGTAATAGTCAGTTATTTCACCAAAAAAATTGATATTATCTAAATGGAAAGTTAAGATAAACTAATTCGCCTCCCACCAAGGCGATCCGGGTTCGATTCCCGGCGGAGTCGGACCCCGGATTTTCGCATGTGGGAATCGTGCCGGACGATGCCGCTGGTCGGCAGGTTTTCTTGGGGATCTGCCGTTTCCCCCGCCCTTTCATTCCGGCGCTGCTCCATACTCACCTCACATCACCCCTCTACAGCGCTTAAGACCTATATGTTAAGCACTGACCAAAATATCTCTCATTCACTTTTAAAATACAACACATGAATTCGTTAAATATTTATACACCTATGTTTATTGACATTTTAATACGTCGCCTCGTCGATGCATTAGTAGGCTATAGATAATGAAAAATTTGTGAGGGGGGGGGACCGTGTAAGTTAGGTTATATAAGGATATTGGCGGGTCCACTGAGTTAAAGATTCCAATTTAGGTTTATGTATTGCCATCATACTTCTTATTCCACATATTCCGTTAAATAATAGATTAAGAAAATACGTATTGCTAGATTTTAGTAGTAGTAGTAGCAGTAGTAGTATGTAGTAGCAGTGCGATGAAATTACGAAATATGATTCTTGGTTACAGTTTTGCGCATGATGTACTTGGCAAGAAGGTACGGAAGAAGGATCATAGTTTCATCACAGTGAAGGATGTAACCCATTGTGACAAGTTTAGATTAAAGTTGTGCATTGTTGCCTATATTATTTTGTTTTGTTTTGCAAGGTATACCTGCAAGGTTTGGGATCGATTTATTAGCAATGAGTTTTTTTAAGAAGTTGCGTATTTATATCCACCGAATATTATTTATCATGTAAATATCTGTACTTGCTCTCGTTATGTCTCTCATGTAGGCAAGGCCCTTAAACATACTTTAGATAAATTAGCAATATAAATAAAATCTTTCTACCTTTCAAGCAGAAGGGATATTAAATGAGAAACTAATAATGAATATATAGGTAGTATTTGAGATAGGAACATATGTGGCTTGTGAACCACCACCCCTCACACCGAATATTTTGGTTGCCACTGGAGGATTAATTTCATTTTGTAACCAAGATTACGTCAATAACGTATGATGAAAATGGTGCCCACCCAAGAGGTGTCGCTGGCAATACTTTATCAGTGAAATCAGGGTTTGCAACGTATGCGCGTATCTACACTCTAGCATCTTTCGTGTTATCCATTTGCTTTCCAAACGTGCAGTACCATACTGTTAGATATATAATTAGCGTGCTTTCCTGTTCTTGGTGAGAGTGCGACAGGAACTAATCATAGTTGTATGAAGTGCAGAGTGTAGTCGGTGTTAGCAACAGCAGATGTGTTGTGTGACGCAGGCCGGCCGACTGGCGACTACAGATGGACGGCGACACTCACCCAGATGTCGACAGCCTGGCCGACTACGTCATGGTTGACGAACATGAAGGCGACTCCCCCCAGATGGTAACGTATACAGGCTCTCTATTAAATACACGGACATACTCCGCAACCGTATGACTCGCGGAAAATATATGGCGAAAACGATTTACCACCTAAACAGTAATACCAAGGCGTTTCACTCTATGAAGTATAACCAGTTTAACGCACAATTTGCGAGACGTAACCTTAATACTTCGGAAAAGGATTAATTGGACACAGTTAGTAGGTCAGTGTGATATTTAACACTAACAAAATATTTTTATGTGAACAAATAAGGGTTGCAAACTTTATGTTGCGAAAAACGCTTATGTATATTCAACCGACACTTTTAGTGAGGTGAATTCTGACGACAAAATATATCGAAAACATATATTCGACTTATAGCCTAAAGTTATTTTAAAGGTCGGTACGCATCCTTAAGTAAGAGGTTTGATAATGATTTTGTGAATGTGAATAATCAACCACGAGATATCAAAGACCACTTTTTTCGTATAAAGTTTGCGTGAACGAAGCTGTTGAAAGTGTTGGTTTGCAATTTGGAAAATAATCTACCCTATCATTAGTAAAATTCATATAAGGGTCATTGTAATTGTTCGAAAAGTGGTAACCGTGAATTTTAATCAACATTTTTTCATAAATGAGGAAACCAACGTTTGACTGTAACAATAAAGGTTGCTTTTTTCTGTCATTCTTAGGGTATTGATTCTCGTTGAAATTAAATTTGTAGTATTTTCACAAATTGGTTTATAACGCCTGTCACTACGCAACCTGTGTAACGTACGCAATGCGGGTTGTCTACCACACTGCCGCAATGCTATACACCTAAGTCTTGTGGGTATTTAGGCCCTGCATGTCGTGTCAAATTTCACATTCACCGAGTGACAACTGAAAAATAATACTAATATTATCAACGACATATTAATAATAAAAATATAACATAATTGTATAAATTACAGATGTTTAATGGCTGCACTGTATCGCCGCTGATGAATTATTAATGATCGCAGAGTGTGGTACATAGTTGTTTATAGAGATGAACTGGGATGTCGGTGCACAACTGGCTATGTCCTAGAAAGGATTGTCATGCTTGGTGTGTTTGGAATGAAATCTATTTATTTAATTAATCAGGCATGATTTCTGAAGCTCAATTACGCTCAGAAAGTAGTCAGATAATGGCCCCTACTGACCTAAGTGTGTATGTTCCGAACTACTCGTTTACTCAACTCGGTGCGATTTAATGTCATTCACGAGACACTTTCCATCACCAATGCAGCAAACCAATGATCAAAGAAATCTTCAATGTGGTAACATACTTGGTCATGTAGATATTGCGATACGACCTCACCAAGTTAAAGATATTTCTGCACAACGTGTGCTCGCCAATAGTCAAACATGGTACGCCACATCATGCGTCAGTGCTAGTTATTACAATAAGTGCAAGAGCCCCATGCCAAATTACTGATTCTCTCAAAACTATTCTACACATTTATTGGCAACTACTGTATGGCTACATAAACTAACAGTAAGATAAACATAATGCATATGCCTAATATATATTGACACGGCTACAAAGCCGTGTCATATCTTGCCCTTGTAATATTCTTATAGTAAATGCTCAGTATGTCCACCATTGACTTCGACGCACAGAGTACATCTACGGGTCATTGATTGCCGCACGCGGGAAAATGTCTGACGTCTATCTGCGAAGTAGCCTGCGGCGATGGAAAACCGGTCAACAAGTTCTTTTCGCTGCTCACTGGAGTCTCACAAGAAGAAGTCGAGCACTGACAGATCTGGCGAACGGGGCGATTACCTTACTGGCCCGACGCGTCCTATTCAATGGTTTGTGTACTTTGTTTTCAAATAATCGCGTACCAAAATTTGCTGGCGTACCATTATGTTGAAATCACATATCATTTCTTACTGTCAGGGGAAAATCCTCCAGTAGTTCTGGTAGCTTTGCCTCCAGGAAAATCATCCAGGCAAAATGTATAGCCGAATCAAATAGTCCTGGCTGATTCTTGCCCATATGTTTAATTGGAATCGTTCCTGATGCCCACGTTGAAATGTGCCTCGTGGATCTGTCGTCCCACAAATACATATTACGCGAGCTAAACAGACCATCTCCAGTGAAGCATTCCTCGTCGGAGAAAACAATGTTTTAGATCAACTGTGGCTCTGCCTGACTTTGTTGGAGATACCACCCGACGAACTGCAAGAATTGTGGGTAGTCACGAGGTTCCATTACCTGGACCTTTTGACGATGGTAGATGCGTAGTAACTCATCAAGAAGAACACGCCACACAATTGCTTGACTTGTTCGCAATCTGTGCGCAATAACACGTGTGCTGGTGGCTGGATTCTACTCCAAGGCAGGCGTCCTCACAGCACGACCACGACCCTGTCCTTCAGCCCTGGTGAACGATCCACTCTCCCGCAGCCGCCGATCAACAGAGATAAACGTGGTATGATGTGGAACACGTCGGTTTGGGTGCCGCTCTTGATACATACGACGTGCGGCACAACTGTTTCCATGAGCTGCTCCGTACGCCAACATCATATCGGTGTGTTCTGCCCAAGTAAACCGCTCCATTATAAATTATGTTGCCCCACCTTCACAGCACAAGACACTGCGCCAACTTAGCAAATACGCATGATGCCTTCTCTTGCGTCGGTGTACATGTACCACGTAGCCACGTACTCATACTAGCGGCTGTGTTAATGTTACATAAGTAGTAAACACGCAACCCGTTTACCCTTGTACGCTGATATTACCACAAGGCCTGGTTAATATTGTTACAATAAATAAAACTTTTGCATACCTTTGGTATGTTTATTTATTAGAGGATTGTTAAGGGCGCGGAATTTCCGCAATTTTAATCATCATTATTTTATTTTGTATTTGTACCAGATTTTTTTTTCTTGTTTTAGACACGAAATGTGACTAAATTTGGCTCTTATGAATTTTTTTTATCTCTCATAGTTTTCGCGTAATTGCATAATAAAGTCATATTTTGCATGTTTCCGTTTTAACGACTACACTAACTGATATACCAAACTCAAAAAAATCACATTGGATAAAGACATTGCAGGCTACAATGAAATGCTCATAAAATTAAATAAAATAAATAGTATTTGTATTTTAAAATAATTATTGAACTTTTTAAATTTTTATTTTCAGTTTCAGCAATTTTTTAAAATTCAAATAATTTTTATTCTTAAATTTCATGAGCATGACATTGTAGCCTGCAATGTCTTTATCCACTGTGATTTTTTTGAGTTTGGTATATCAGTTGGTTTTAGTGTAGTCGTTAAAACGGAAACATGCAAAAATATGACTTTAACAAGCCATTACAGCGAAAACTATGAGAGATAAAGAAATTTCACAAGAGCCAAATTTAGTCACATTTTGCGTCTAAAATAAGAAAAAAATCTGGTACAAATAAAAAATAAAAAAATGGTGATGAAAATTGCGGTAGACCGCGCCCTACGGTACCGGTCAAAAGTTTAAGACCACCATGTAAAATCATCAAACTTCTCATAGGACCTAAAGTTTTGCCGCGATATCGATGACAATTATTTCGAATATTCTTACAGGTATAAGAAAAGAATCCCCACAGATACAATTAGATGCTATGCTTAGTTTAGGAGTTATGAAGTTTTGAATATTTTCTGGCAACCACAAAACTACTACATTTTGCGATATAAACAAATTTTTATGGCCTATTCTATTGACGTCTTACATTCAATAGCTGGGCTATCTGTCTATGGGTTTTTACACTTGCTCATACCAATTATTTCCATTTAACATTGTCTGACACACTTTGCTTAACCATTTTTTACAAACACAGGTCAAGTAATTGCTGTAACTTGACAGAGCTGCAAACAGTGAAAATTTGCTCCAAACACAGCACGCACACAAAATGGGACTTGTAGTGCCACCTGTTGAGCAGAAGATGAGCAACGCGGATGAAGAAAGCAGGTTCCTGTAGCTATTTCGGCAGAAAAGTTATAAATTTTTGAAAAAAAAAAAAAAAAAAAAAAAAAAAAAAATAAATAGAAATTCTTAAAAATAATATTTTTGATAAATGTGCCTAGCTTTTCTGACAAATTTTTTTTTGGATATTTTTCGATTTGAGCAAAATAAAAAGCACACTTTTCTACACCAAAAAAAATTCAACGTCGAAATAACGTCAATAGAATAGGCCATACAATTTTTTTTATATCGCAAAATGTAGTAATTTTTTGGTTGCAAGAAAATATTCAAAACTTCATAACTCCTAAACTAAGCATAGCATCAAATTGTATCTGTGGGGATTCTTTTATTATACCTGTAAGAATATTCTAAAAAATTGGCATCGATATCGCGGCAAAACTTTAGGTCCTATGAGCCGTTTGATGATTTTACATGGTGGTCTTAAACTTTTGACCGGTACTGTATATGGCAGAGCCACTTAAAGTGTCTTGTGAATGAAATCCCCGAGGAATGACTGCAGGAAATTTGTTACGAAAATCATGGACGCTTGCAACTTATTTCGAGGGTTCCTGACATCGATTGTTGGGGCATCTAGCTCATGTAGCGAAACAAGAGTCGGTGGTTTCATCCCAGTGTCTAGTACAACACTAAAGGGAGCTAGGCAAACAAATTATTTAGAGACTACATATAAGTAAGTAAATGTCATTATCTGACGAATTTATGAGCATAATTGTGCTTAAATAATGTTAGCTAGAACCTGATAAGTCTTTGTACGGCATTGCAAGTTGTGCGCCGAAATCCTAGGACACCTCTTTAAACAACCATGTACCACATTCTGTGAACATTAATAATGCACCAACGGCGATACAGTACAGCCATTAAACACCTGTAATTTATACAATTATGTTGTATTGATGTAATTAATATGTCATTGTTAGTATTAGTATTATTTTTCAGTTGCAGCTCGGTGAATGTGAAATTTGACACGAAATGCAGGGCCTAAATATGTACCTACAAGACTTAAATGTATAGCACTGAGGCCGTGTGGTAGACAACCCGCATTGCGTACGCTACACAGGTTGCGTAGTGACAGGCGTTATAAACCAATTTGTGAAAATACTACAAATTTAATTTCAACGAGAACCAATGCCCTAGGAGTGTCAGGTAAAGACAACCTATTTTGTTACAGCCAAACTTTTGTTTCTTAATTTATGAAATAATGTTGATTTCATTCACGATTACCACTTTTCGAACAATTTCAATGACCCTTATACGAATTTTACTAATAATAGGAGGATGATTTTCCAAAACGCAAACCAGCGCTTTTAACAGCTTCGTTCACGCAAACTTTATTCGAAAAAGTGGTCTTTGATATCTCGTGGTTTATTATTTACATTCACAAAAGCATTATCAAATCTCTTACTTAAAGGGTGCGTATCGCCCTTAAAAACTTTAGGCTATAAGTCGTATACATATTTTCAAAATATTTTATCGTCAGAATTCACCTCCCGAAAAGGTGTCTGTTTAATGAAGAATTATATATATATATATATATTAGTTTATTAAAAATAACTTATCTTGAAGCTTATTAATGCAATTTTGGAGTTTGCCGGGTTAGGTTGATGATGCTTCATAGGAACTCAGTGGCGAAGAGTGGATATATCCCAAGGGAAGTGGCACTGGACAATGACTAACGCTGAATACCTGTTGAATTATTACTTCATTATACTGACAGTTGTAGGTACACCTTGAATCGGAAACAAACTTCGCCATTTTTTTTTTTTTGCCTTTTTGGCATCAAATTTGAAAAATAATATTCCTGAAAAAGTGTTTTGTATATTAATGTAAGCCTCATTCTAAAGCAAATAGCACTTCCGTATCTCGACTAGTTCGATACATATGGACGAATAATCGAAAACGTAATGCACATAATTTATTGCCCTAAGTACTGAATTTGTACAAGTCTTGTAATATAGTTTTAGACATTTGCATAAGTTTCCAATTTAATTAAAAATCTCGACGATAGCCAATTTGATTTGATCTTTATAGATTATTTATTACAAAAAAAACATTATTTCCTCCTCCTTGGGAGTTAGAGTTAAAAAAAATTTAAACTGCTTTTTCTGTATTTTCGTAATCATCACTTTGAAGTAAAAGTCTACTCTTTATCGCTAAAGAGTTTGCTATACATAAAATTGCCTAGTATGCATTTTCATGAGCGTGCAATTAAATTAAAATTCTCAATGATTGGCGGGTTCTAGCTATATAGATGAATCTAAGTTAATAAAGCAACTTAATACCCGTGATAAAATCAAATCTATATATTATCAAAGCAAATGCTTACATATTCTGACATAAATTTATAAATATAGTTATGTTTATTGATATACTTTGTGTAAAATATAAACAAACTAATTAAAAAGTTAATTTATGCTACTTGGGCTTTTAAACATGACATTCATTTTAACAACAAAATAAACCATTTGTAATGTAACAATCATACTGTTATAAATAAATCAATAATTTTCACACACAATCCGAAGTTATGGATGGATAATTGTTTCAGCTGCTTCCGGAAATCTACAGCCTACACATTATGTCACACATACAGCTGCGATACGCAATCACAGTGGTGTCCAGTAGGGTTGCCAATCCTGCCAACATATCCCAAGAAATATTCTTCAACGTTGTGTTACCTGAGACTGCTTTCATATCCGGCTTTACAATGTGAGTGTTTACCATATTCTGCTCTATTATTTTTCGGTGTAAACTAAGTAATTTTGGAATTTTTATATTTTACTTTACTACTGAGTTAAACATAAACATTTCTTAATAGTTTATGTGGTAATATCCAAACATCCGCTCTGTAACAACTATTGTTTGTCAAGGTTTAGGGTTCCTCGGAAAATTTTAAGATGTACAGGGTCATTATGAAATAAGTGCATGTCACAAGTATGTTTAAGTTGCTAATGCTTGTGTTAATTATTTTTAGGCAAACAAACTGTAGTTAAGCGAAGTGATTGGAGATTTTCGTATTTTACGTGACATACTTGAGCTCAGATCACTATGTTCAAATGCAAAAAGTAAGAAGTACTACTTTTAATGGTTTATGTCGCATGTATTATCTTTATACTCGTAGTTCACCGAGTGCAAGTGTTTAGTTAATGGATGTTTATGTAATTTATATTTCGTATTTTTAGTCAGCTTTCAAACTAAATAATTACAAAAAAAGTTTGCCAATACAGGATGCTGCAGAGTTGTATATGAATATTTTGAGAAACAATTTCCACATCAAGAAGGAACAAAAAAATTGCTATATGAACCTATGTTCGAAAACGCGCCGTTACTGTGCTACAGGTCTCATGACTTAGGCCCGCTCTACAGTGACACCCAAGCGCATAAATATCACGAAAACACAGACGCAAGAGTCTCCGAGTGTGTTCTACAATGGTACGCAAGCTGACACGGATACGCATACGGAAACGCAAGAGAGTTGGTACACTCCCGAACTCTTACGTATCCGTAGTTGCGTGTAGCCAATAGCAATCGAGCATTTCGTCTTTCGCCGCCATTTTCGTTTAAATAATTTTTACACGTTGAGTTTTCACAATCAACAATTAAATTCACCATCGTGCACTACATTTACAATTATGATTTGTAACTAAAAGACTACGGAACTCGTTTAGTGAAGCACCATTTAAAAAATTAAACGTACGAAAAAAAATATTTTGTTTCGTAAAATATTGACTGAATTTTATAAAGTGTAAACAATGTGACTGTTTACATTTCTATTTTCATAGAAAACACATACATGGCCTTGCTATACTATTTATTATATACTAAACCACATATAAGTGCGAAATTAATTTTTCACTAATGTAATACATTTTCTTGGGAAATACTTTTCAATTGCACTTGCACAGGTTGCAAGTCCGTACGTTTACACGTGCGTTTTCATGCATTGCAGACTAGAAAATTTGTTTCGCTCCGTGTGCTCATTTCGTTTGCGTGTTACGCATCTACTTCTTTACGTTCCCGTTTTACTGCAGAACGTGCCTTAAGTGCGTGGCGCGCGGGATTGATCATGTTGCTGTGGAATGCTACATCCAAAGATGTTAGAAGGGTCCAGATGGAGCATGTCGCCGGGAGAGTAACCAAACAAACGCTTGACGTGACTGGTATCCGCGGCCGTAGAAGAACTGGACACTCGTCTGGAAACTTGACCCCTTTGTAGTTTGGCTGCAGTTCGCCAAGTTCACGATAATGCTATACGTTTTTGGCGCTGTAGTTAGGGTGGTCGGCTCAAACTCCGCCCACTTCCCTCACACTAAGATAAACAATTTATCAAAACGTATTTTTTTTATCAATTTATGAAATACTTCCTTTGCTCACAATTTTAAATCATCCCCAGCAATCTTTATTTGCTTTATACATTTAACAACGAAAAAAAGTGGGCGGAGTTTTGAGTCCGACCGCCCGGATTACAGCGCCACAAAGCACGACATTCTCGGTAACTTGACGAACTACAGCCAAACAACAAGGGGATCAAGCAAAATACATTGTTAGATAAGCGAGTGTCCAGACCTGTTCTTCTACGACCGTGCTGGTATCAATATGGTCGACTAATTAAAAAATTGAGGAATTATTATTTAGGAGGTGTGTAAACAGGGCTAAAATATAGAGTTTTCAACCTGAAACATCAATAAGAGTATAATACACTGTCATTAATTTACCATAAAAAATACCAGTCTGATGTGAACTTTTGAGGTTAAAGCAGTATGGCGGCTGGCAAATTTGGTGGCTACCTCTACCTTCTCTTGGCTTCACTCCCCTCGCCATCATTCAGACCTTATGCTACCCCCGTGGCTACATCGCACAGTGTCTACCGTCCAATTAAATACGACTTGTGTGGCGTGTAGTTACCAATAATAGCTGCAATGGCATTTCACAATAACACTATCCAGCGCGCGCTATGTAGGCCTACTGTAACATAATGTTCTTTGAAATATAGTGCAGAAATGGTGCATTCTCGAACCTATATTCATGTAACATTTTTTGTTCCTTATAAATGTGAGAATTGCCCCTCCGAAATATTGACACTCAGTTTTGCAAAAATCCTTTATTCAGTTACGTCAGTTCGGTTCTGCAGAAGAAATGTTCTGTATCACGGTAAATAAAATGTTCTAGAAATTTAATTAGTTTTAAATTTAACTGTTGCTTTGTTTGAATCTTGAAAGCCGATACACGAGGGTAAGTGAAACAGGTTTAAGCAATATCCAAGATGATGCCAGATGTTGATAATCACTTATGTCCTCATGCTAAAAGTTATAATTTGAACTACAAAATTTTAGCCAAGAATACAGAAGTTTGTCAGGTAATGTGTTTATATTGTAGGACTAGCACCCCTCCCTCCAATAACCTCCAAATAAATACATTTAACAATGCAATGTATTTCAGAAAAATGTGACCTAACTGTGCCAGTTCAGACTTGTAAAGAAGAAATTTGGAATTACACCCACAGTCCATTTTAAAATAATAAACGCTGTAGATGCCTTTAATCTCGAAGAATGAGAAACACACACTGTGATATTTTATGACAAGCACTTGCAGTAGAGGAGTGCAAGGTGGTATGCGAATTAATTATACTCAGATCTTGGATTAAAAAAACTCATCCCATTATGTAAAAATATCAGTTTACAGTCTGTCATTGCACACAAGATGTTAGCTGTGACCTAAAACTAAAAATGCTGTTTTATTCCAACGTGTATTGGCCCGTTGTCGGCAGTGTTATTTAAATAAAAATATGATATACAGGCCTGTGGAGGCAGAGATCGTATCACATTACGTACCGGAAGAATTGCAGAATGTAAATCCGTATAATATTTCATTTCTCAGTGGTCATATACTTGCTTTTCGGATCGTCTGCCTAATGTTTTACAAACTAGGTTTTCCCCATGGTAATTAGTTGATTGTATCCAGTAAATAAATCTTGTGCAGCGTTTAAGGGCGCGGTCTACCGCAATTTTCATCAACATTATTTTATTTTTTATTTGCACCAGACATTTTTTCCCTTATTTTAGACACAAAATGTGACTAAATTTCGCTCTTACGAAATTTTTTTATCTCTCATAGTTTTCGCGTAATGGCTTGTTAAAGTCATATTTTGCATGTTTCCGTTTTAACGACCACACTAAAACCAACTGATATACCAAACTCAAAAAAATCACAGTGGATAAATACATTTCAGGCTACAATGACATGCTCATAAAAATAAAAAATAAAAATTATTTGAATTTTAAAAAAATGCTGAAACTCAAAATTAAAATTTAAAAAATTCAAGAATTTTTTTAAAAATACAAATAATTTTTTTCTTTAATTTTATTAGCATATCATTGTAGCCTGCAATGTCTTTATCCACTGTGATTTTTTTTTTTTAGTTTGGTGTATCAATTGGTTTTAGTGTGATCGTTAAAACGGAAACATGCAAAATATGACTTTAACAAGCCATTACGCGAAAACTATGACAGATAAAAAAATTTCATACGAGTCCAATTTAGTCACATTTTGTGTCTAAAATAATAAAAAAATGTCTGGTGCAATTAAAAATTAAATAATGGTTGTGAAAATTGCGGTAGACCGCGCCATTTAAGGTGTTTACGTAAGCATAATACTGAAACCATCGTCATTTCTTTATATGAAACTAGCTGCCCCGTTGCGGCTTCACCCGCGTATACTATAAAATAGAGTAACTAACTTTTAATTATGTATTAATTTATAGTGTTGCTATATTCTTTGTACATCTTTAATTTGCGAATTACCTTAAATTGATTTGTATATATTTACGTAGGCCCTACGCAAAATTTAAAGGAAAGAGCATGTGTCCTGAAATTACTTTTTAGGTATTTACGTACGCTCATTCTGAAGCAAAGAATACTTCGGCATCTCTACTCGTTCCATAGATATTGGAGAATGAATAATTATTCAATACACATTTCCCGTCTTTCACAAATCGAACTTGGAAAAATCGTGAAATTCCTCCTTAGCCATTTGTGTAAGCATCCAAATGAAGTGAAAATCACGATGATAAATCATTGGTTTCGATCTATGTAGACGATTAATTAAAGCA
>PNEQ01037082.1:26040-55043 GCA_003012365.1 Medauroidea extradentata
ATATATATATATATATATATATATATATATATATATATATATATATATATATATATATATATATAACAACTGAATGAAATCTCTGACGAAGGACAATATGGCTATCAGATTGTTTATTTTAATGAATGAATGAATGAACGAAATAATAAAACATTTTAGTTGGTGATAAAAATCTAAATTTTATAAAACTTTAAAGTAAAATATCTTTTGTATATATTAATTCAAGCTAATTAGAGTGTTATGGCTATGGGGCGTCATCTCTTTTGTGCTCGCATTTGAAACAAGACTATCATCTGACACGTCACTCATTCACAATCTGATTTTATGCTGAGCAGTCTTTCAGCTGTTTCCTAAATTATGCCGGACTGTCATGTTTTAAGTGCGGGAAGATAGTTCACCTGCCTGCCAAAGTGTGATAGACGAAGTCATCGTAACGTATAGGATATTCTGTAGACATAAATAATTAGCACAAAAAGTTAGCCTTCATAGACTGTAGTTATGCTCGAGGACAAAGTAACAGTTGTGGTTAAAGTATTTAATATGTGAGAGCTTTCCTTATTAAATTTAAAACATTAAAATATTTTTAATAATTATTGCATTGTCAAAGTAAAATAATTACGTTTTAGTGAGTGGTCCTAAAGTTACAATTTCTTGTAAACTGTGAAGGGGCTGTAAACTTGCATTTTAATTAGAAGAAAATAATTACTGATGGACATATAAGCATATAAAATCTGTTACCGCAAGATTTCGTTCCTTTTCACTTCTAAGGAGTCTAATATATATATATATATATATATATATATATATATGTGAAATCACTTTTTGAACAGAACATGCGGGTTCGAGCAATATCTACGATCAATCGAAAATATAATTCACTCCTTTCTTTATTCACGCCATTGGTCGAATTTCGTCAAATAAAGTACACAATATATGAAAACAGTATTTTCCCAACAAATTGGAAACAGAATATGAGAACATTAATATTTCTTTATGTTAAGTCGACGGATTCTCATTTATATTTTAAATTTAACTCCCGACGCAAAAATAGAGGTTTTATAAGTTTGACACATCTGTCTGTGTATCTGTGTGTGGCGTTGTAGCTCCTAAACGAATAAACCGATTTTAATGCAAATTTTTTTTAAAGCCAATGTGATCGCGAAGGTTCTTAGCCATGATTCAAGGAAATATGTTCAGCCGTTTAAAAAGATCATCAGCTCTTTACTAGTTTTTTTTTAAAGTGAATGTAAGCAATTTTACTGGTCTGATCGATTTGAAATGTAGTATCCTGTGAGTCGGAATTGTTTTACATTTTTATTTAAGTCTTAACTCGTAGTAAATATATTTTTTTAATCCTGAAAGTGAGCAGATATCGCAAATCGTTTACATATAAATTTTGAAAATTTTTGTTTTTAAAAACATAAGCTTTTTTTATAATTTTGACAAGAGAATTTAATTAAGTCGATAATTAGTAACAATTACATGTACAGTACTTATGTTTAAAAAATGGCTACATAGTAAAAATTATTTCCAACATTTCTATGTAACGGTTTTGTGATATCTACTGCCTTTCAGGATCTAAGAAATTCAACTCGTAAAAACAGCGTCGATAGGAAGCCGTGACCTTAAGTGATCTAGAAACTTACAGCAAACGTAGGTTGAAACCTTGACAACAGAGGTGGCCATCCTCAAATTGCTTACATAATGTTTACCGTCAAGATATACATATAAATGTGAAGAAGGATTATTGAGTAATGTAATGTGACATATGTAATAAAAATGGCCCTTTTTCAACACTTTATACGATCCATTGTTTTCCTGTAATAAGTACACGAATCAAGGACGCACCGAGCCTAACGCATAGGCAATGCTACATACATTACTGCATTTTTTTGTTTCTTCCTGCCTCAGAGACGAGGATGTACGTTCACTGCAAACACAACGCGTACCACACCGAAATAAGCTAAACAGCATGGTCTTTAGCACTGTCGCAAATAATAAGATAAATGTAGTAACTGCGGGATTGTGAGGGCGGACTTAAATCGATTGAGAGTGCCACGAGAAAACTCGTCGGTCAACAGTAACGACTAAGTTTTAAGTTTTACTTGTGGAAAACGTCCAGGGAGAACCAACCGGACATTGACCCCGGATCGCCATTGTTGGAAACTAGTGATCTGACGACTTCAACACCGCACTTCGGGTCTCCAGGAAATACGCTCTCCGCTTGCGATACTCAACACCCAGGCTTTCTGTCAGATGTTTTTCTTCCGTAGGTGGCGGGAGGCGGGAGGTGGTTTTTAGGAAAGTACAGAAAGTTATTTGGGTTCTATCTCCTGTGGGGTTGGTCCCCGATTTTGCGCATGTGGGAAACATGGTGACGTTGCCGTTGGCCGGGGAGTTTTCTTAGGCCACTACTCTTTCCCTCACCTTTGCATTCCGTTGCCGCTTCATTTGCAGGGGTCTCATTTCATGTCATTCTACTGGTGTAAAAGGTGAATGGAGAACTCTTGTATCAGCACGCAGTCTCCTGGGCCGGATCGCGATAAAATTTAGCATATGCAGCCTCATTTAAATATTCAAGCAATATTTCGTACCGTGTGTGGTAGTTAAAAATTTTTCTGAAATATTAGTTCCAATTTTCGCTGGGAGGTTGGTGACTAATTTAAACTTTGGAAGGGAATGCACCTAACCTCCCGATCCCTTTGGAGGAGTGACAGAAAAACTACTTATAGCATACCTTTGGTAAGGTTTCTGTTAGTTTTCATGCTGCAATCAAACAGTTAATGCGACTTATGAACATGAAAGAATTTACATAAAAAAGTACACCTGGTTACAGTTCGCATGTTCAGAACACCAAACCCTCACAGAAGAGGTTGGCACCCTCATGATACTTGTCCACCCGCCTCCATACGAGGCAGTGGCAGATTTAAGGGGAGGGGGCGGAGGGGGCGACCCCCCTGAACCTGTTGTGTGTTTATTTAGTGTGGTGAATTTTTAAAATATATGCAGAAGGATCATTACATTACGTATTTAGCCATGCAACTGGACTCACAAATGCCTTAACACTAATATAATATGTACATTTTATGTTATCATAACTTCAAAATTCAATATTGGTAATCAGGTCGAAGAAAGACTGGTCAGATCAAGGCCCTGTCATAAATAACAGCACATAGCCGGGAGCTTAAAAGGAAGGGAGAGGGGCGGATTTCGAACTACGTCACCACTTCTTCACAAACTCTCAGTCACTAGTGCGCTGTGAATGAGTGATGATTTCAACTATATTTGTTATGAAGTGTTTTACATTATATTTTAATGTTGAATACTAACAGCGAAGATAGAGAAAATAACCTGTTTATATAATTTTAGTAAACTGTAGAAACGTGAAGCTACATGAGACGGCGATGCTAATACTGTGACACAGGTCCGTTTTTATTAGGTTCTTTATACCGTGAAAGCAGTTTAAAGTCGTTCTAGTGTGAAAAATTGCAAAATTTAATTTGTACGAAATAGCGTTAGTTTATTAGTTACTATTAATGTATTATATTACTAGTGATTATATTATTATCTCAAGATGTCGAAGCCAAAATTCATACGTTACGGGAACATCTCAACGAAACCGTAATGAATAACGGCAGTTAAATAATTAACACTGAACTATAATTAATGTCGCGGGCTGTAGCTTACAGTTATAAAAATACAAAACAACAAATTTTTGTATTTAAAGAAATCTAATAAAGTAAAGAATTTTTACTAGACTTTCAGAAATGTTTTAAAAATACAACAATTTTTTTTATTCTTGGGTCCATAAATTTGGGCGAATAGCCACTGGTTCGTGACATTTAATTTCAGTATACAATTTTTAGTTTCAATAAAGCTGTTGGTTTTCATTGGGTTTATGTTCCTGTGAAATGAGGCTGTCTCAATGCCATCTTCCGCGGCTCGAAAACATCTGTCCCAAAATCTATCAACAACCTAGCCATGCTCTTGTTTGGCGCCAACTTCCCTGTTGCTTGCCCTGCAGACGTTGGTTCAATTGAGCCAATCAGGAGACAGCATCCGAAAGTTGGCTCCGCCCCTCGAGGACACTAAAATGCCTGTCACTACCGTATTTATTACATAATTATTTAATTTAATTCAGCTGCACTCAGACAAATACCCCACATACTAAATTAATTCTTAAAATTCCTCACATTGTAGTTATTGTAACTTTAGCATTTGTATCTTAAACACAAAAGGCTGGCTTTCATCCCCTCTCGACCGGTAGCTGGAGGGGTTAAATGAGCGATAGAGGTGACGATAAGGCACAGACGCTTGCACCTGCTGTTTCCACAAAGACAAATTATATAGATTTCTGTTTTTCCTAAATAAAATTCTGTACATAGAGTATGTCGGCATCCTGACATGATGACGAGAAGAATGAATCGTCGCATGACATGTTAATTATTGTATCTGTAATTAATGCTAATTGCTTATAATTGGTGGCTATTACTCTTATTAATTGGGGTGGTGACCACATGGAACGTCAGAATTTTTTACATCAGCACAAAAAATTTCCCTTTACAAGCATAATTTATCGTCAAAAAATATAACCATTTTTTGAAAGCAGTATATTCAAACTTTGGCTTGGAAACTCCTGAAATAGCACCATTTTGCACTTATAAATCTAAATTTTTCCGTGGGGGAACCCCCGGACCCCCGCTTTTGGTTTGTGGTGCATACTTCTTAAGGCATACTCCCCACCCCCCTAAGAAAATTGTTTAAATCCGCCACTGATAAAAGGTCCAACAGCTACTTTAATCCAGGCGCGTTAACCAACACGCACGAACGTGATTTCTTCACAACTTATATGTAACATCTGAATTCCTCTCTTAAAATTCCAAACCAGTCAGAGCCTGGAATCAGACCACGAGTATCAGATGTGGAAAGCCTAAATTGACTGGCATCTATCAAAAACATTTTCCATGACAGAAGTGTAGATATTTAGTTACCTAACGAAACCAACATTTACTTTATTTTTCTCAACAAACCACCCAGACAGTTTTCCTTTGAAGGAAATTAAATGATGTAATTCACTTCCTTAATTATATTTTGTTCATAAACCTCGAATACATTTATTAAATATACTGTACAAATTAATCACACCTGCTTAGCGCCCAACGAGTGTAGAGCATTAGTATGTAAGTTTTTTTAATTTGAAATAGTTTGCCTCACAAAAAGAGCCAATTGCACATTAAGCCAAAATAATTAACACGCCAAATTAGTTTTATTCCTAGCAACCAAACGTTGATTATTTTATAAATAAGAAAATAGTGATTTTCCTGTTGCATATATTCATCTAGTTTTCAATAACCATGCTCAGAACAATTCTCAGTGCGATATTTTGATGTTTACCAGGGAAATGGAAAACAGGATCTATAAAGGACTTGTCGAGGAGAAAAATGAAGCTAAGAGAAAATATCGCAAAGCACTACAGAATGGGCAAGCAGCAGCTCACATTACAAAGAGGTAAGGTTAATTCTACATAGCTTCATTTGCAAGAACTACACCACTCGTCCGCACTACCTGGACAACTCTATGCATCATCTCAACCATACACTAGCGAATATTTAAGGAAGGGGATCCGTGCAAAATTTGAATTGTTTTAAGGATTATTATATTTGTACGATGTATGGTTTGTTTTATAGACATATTTATACTATTTTTTACAGTAATGAAAATTTTCTAGCTTTCATAGTTTTTGTATAATTGCAGGTCAAAGCAAAAATTTGCATAATACGGTTTAATCCAACAAAGGAAAATAAACTGACTTGCAGAAGTGAAATAATTCACTGTCAAGAACAGTGTGTACAGAAACTGTATTTACTGTATTTTGTATTTTAAAATAAATGTTGAAATTAATATAAAATGGTCAATTTTCTACATTTAAATAAAATACAAAAAATTTCAATGCAGGTTTTTATGTATGTCTTGGCGTAGCCCGTGACACTGATCTTCACTGTGAATTATTTTATTTCTGTAAGTCAGTTGGTTTTCGTTTCTGGTATTAAACAATTTTATGCAAATTCGGACTTTGACGTGCCATTATACAAAAACTATGAATGCTAGAAAAATTGCATTACTGTAAAAATTGTCTCAATACATGTCTACAAAACAAACCATACCTCGTACAAATATAAAAAATATTTAAATCGTTAAAATTTAGCAGGAACTCCCCTTTAAACAATTGCCAACACGAGTCATACCCATCCGACCGATCACCAAGAGAACCCTGTTGGGGCAAACATCTGTTCCTTTCTTCCCAGCAATTGTGTGTTATTAGACCGAAGCCACATCCATGACCTAACATCATACACGTTGAATCCCATGCCCTTGGCCACATATTCTAGCAGCTAAGGGGTCAGCTCGCCAGCCACCTTCATCCAGCTCTGTGACTGACCACAGTGAATCCTTCATCCAGTGGTTGATACCTCTTTACTACCACAGGGGTTGGGCACTTCAGTTCGCTCAAGCCCGAAGGCAAGAACAATCCAGCAGAATCTCGACGAGGTAGTGGGTTCCTGTGGACCGGCATAGGCTATGATTTATACTTGACTTATACTTGACCAGTCCTTCCCGTAGCCGGAATATTATTTGGTCTCCAACACTGGAGCAGATAGCAACTCCGACATGTCAAACGACCAGTAGCCCCTTAATACTATCATCATCCTACCCCAACTTCAGGATCGTCAACTGAGCAGGGCGACCTGGTGTTGCAGGTCAATCTACCCATCAGGTGTGTCCTGTAGGTCCACATCTTACAGCCTAGCAAGGATTGGTTGCTCGATCCAGTACACCATCCGCCGAAGAGACTGGACGAGTTCTATTACAAAATAACCAGCCACTGTTAGTCACTTGGCTAGAAACATATGTTCTATGGTGACAACATTATTACACAAATACTAAAAACATTTAACATGATTTTTAGTGATGTGGTATGTTACTCAGAAGAATACAGAAACACAAAGTAACAGTTTAGTGGCTCTGTGCAGGGCACTCCTACACAGAGATTGTGTGTCTTTCACCTCCTCGCTGGCATCTCGCGAAAACCAAACTCAGGAACAAGGGAGCATTTATTGCACTGCAATCTACAGGACTTAGAGGATGGTGATGGGAGGGCAGACATTCAGGGACCTGGGAACACTCATTGCACAGTGTTTGCTTCGACTGTCGTCGTGACTGGCTGGCAGCCTACCGGGATGTGCGATGAGCAGCCACCCTGATGTTTCCTCTAGTAGGCAGTGTTGTCCTGCAGGCGCAGCTCGGAGTAAAGGCCTCTCCACATTGCTCTTCTCCTGGCGACCTTGGAAACGACATTGTCTCCGATCCATGGCTAACTACCTAGACCCTAGCCATCCCCAATGACCCCACTAACTAGTGCCACTCACACATGCACCACTCGGTACTCGATTTGCTCAACATAGGACAGCTCAATATAGTTAAACGCCAGTTTGTCAAGGGCCAACACTTGTTGCTGGTATTATCGCTGCCAGTCAATCTCAAGCCTGTTCTTCTGCCTGCAGCTTCCAAAAGGTTCTTCAATGGGGTTGGATCCATTTGCAGACCCAAAACGATAACACATCTGAGAGACTCTTGGATGCATAATGAAATGATATAGTGCTGTCGACTGGCAGATGAAAGGCATCTTCCAGCCTGGCCATCTGGAGGGTCAGCATATCTTGCATAGTCACACAGACTGACTGGTTCGAGTGATGCTGCGATGTCTTCTTTCCTCTCCGCCACCACTGATGCTGGGATGAAGGCCAGTGTATCCGCTCTCAGCTGCACCTGCTCGACGATTTCAGGCAGATTGTATTCAGCCCACTTCATATTATAGGTGTGTTCCGAAGAGCTGCTGTGCTTCCAAGCAACTGTCGTTTTCACTATGTACACTGTGTTATCTTTCACTGCTACGAGATTCAATGTAGGGGGCTCCGACTGTAAGGAGTAGACCAATGCAGAGTAGATGCCTCCCTCCTCAACATAGTCTCTCCCTTTCCATATCTGGAGAGGATTCAAGATTCACTTGTACCCTAGAGAGGTTGCATTATGTAAACCATCCCCTAGGGCATTCTGATGTAATTGAGAATGCTAGTAGTTCCTCGTCGTAATCTTCAATGCATTCTCAGGGCTTACTATATAGACGAGTTTCTTGTGGAGGGAGAGACAAACTTGCTAGTTGAGAGCAACATCCACCTCGGCACCTCCTGACGACTTTAATTTTACCAATCTGCACTGATAATATGCCCCGATTTGGTGTAAAAGGCATGGACAGGCCCTAACACCGCTTTGGAGCTTGCAATTAGGTAGTTGTAGCATTATTATCTGTCGATATAGAATCCTCACCAGTCAGTCACAGTTCAACTTCTTGGCCGTAATGTCTATCTTGAAGAATTGGTGGTACAATCTAGGATTGACAAACTGATTCAGGACTTTCAATTTCTGCCATAGTTTTAGTAGAGCCTTCTGAAGTAGCAGTAGCTTCTCTGTCAAGTTTAGATTACCAACTGATTTGTCTCTTTGACCTCATAGAGCTGCCCCAGGTACCGAAGTTTTTGCCCCACATCCTTGGTCGGAACGAATTGGCCCTGTATGTCTCATGAAATAATTCCAATTTTTTGACAGTTGTGTTAGCATCTTTATTACAAATGTTTCAATGGAAAAAGCAATGTATTCCTCTATCACAGGTAATTTCTGAACAAACTAAGCTGACTGGCAAACTGTGCAGTATGTCAAAATGAAAAGTATTTTCTTTTAGCTCTGTGCATACATGTTAATCTTCAGAACTGTTAAAAACTAATAAATATTATCTAAGATAGACTTATATATTGCACAATTGCACAGTCAGTCGAGTGCTCTTTTGCACAAACGAAATGAGGCAGTAGCAAAAACAGTTTTTACATGTAAACTACTTTTAAAATAAATGCCAACATTGCTGTAAAATATGGAATTCTTACATGAGACCAATTGTGTACTTTGCATTTTTAACGTAATAATACAATTTCTTATATTCTGAAGTACCGTAATTATATTTTAGCACTATCAAGCTGGAAAATGTTTTGTGTATGCAAAGTGTGTATTCAGTTTCAATCGCTGACTACTACAGCAAATGCTAAGTCTGATATTCCACCCGTCTGCAGCCAATTACTTTGAATTATTTATTTACGAGCTCACACATGAACAAAGGCAGTGTTCTGTTAAAAGTGTAACACACACTATGCTCTCGCGGAGAATATAGTTATTCGCAGGTCTATCCAACAAGATAGGCTATTATGCAATAGTCATATTATTTGACATTTTCACAATTATGTTTTTGATATTATACACTCCCACACTTACTGAAACAATACAACAGTGTTTATACCTCAATTGTATACAATTATTCCTCCATACTTGCCTCCACAGAACATCAAACACAACTTTTTTTTGGGGCTGCGTGCCATCAATCGCACATGGCCCGACTCGAAAATGTCTTCACTCTTGTAAATCTATTTTCTTTCTTGGGTTAAGAAATCAGTTACAGTTGTATGATGCTTCCGTGTGCCATTTTCACAAATAATAAGTCCTTATAACACATAACTCTATCTACATAAAAAAAAAAACCTACAAACAATTAGAGCCATGAATAAATGGACGTCATAGTACAATATGCTTATCCTCTGCCCACGTGCAGTTTATGTCCTTCATGCTGTGAAAATAGTGAGATGCCACACTGGAATAGCGCATCACAATATGCCAACGGACTCGCACACGAAATGTTTAGTAGGCATCACAGTTTTAACGGAACACAGCCAATTTATAGCAATTTTATTATCATATAACTTTCTTGAGGGTAATCAGCCGCCTCGAATTTCAGTCATGCACCAGAATAGGCCGCTAATAGGCTTAAAATGTCCCTGGATGCTCAGTGTGCTCTACTCACAATTAGATGGTATATAAGGCAGGGAGCCAGATATCGCTGTCAGTGGCGAGGCAGCTTTTCGAGGAAGCTGACCTTATCACAGTTTCTCTGCGGCCCGACATCTAGCAGTAACCATTTTAAACTCATTCAGGGTGTCATATTTCTTGTTCGTCTACAATTTCTGGTTCTTCCGTCCACCCTCGCCACTGTCTCATCGCTTGGAAAGCAGGAGGGGAGGAGACGAACATCATTGCCAGAGAATACGATTACAGGTTCAATAGGTACCATCCCTCCCGATAGCGCATGACTGCCATTAACCACATGGTGTCATTTTCAGTTCTCCCTGCTTTGCAGCCAGTTATTCAGTCAGGAAAGCAACCTGTCAGCATGTAATAAGAGAACGGAGTGGAAACTCATAGTTTTAAAACTGTTAATCAGGATACATCGGGCGTTTATCGTAAATGTTGTTCAGTCAGCAAAAAATTATAATATGAACATCTTCATAATTTAGCATTCCATAGTGTACATACACTATAATATTGCATGTTAGGTTTGTCGTAGCCTAAACTGCTATTTATTGTTCTTTATTCTGCAACGTTTTCCATGTATTTGAGTTTCATTCCACATTTAGTATCGTCCTACATTTTTTAATTTTGTATTTGCCGCCAGAGGGGAGTTTCAGATTCGCGGGGCGGCGATTTTACTGTGAAAGTTCAAGTTTTAAATTAGGGTTACGAATAAATGGGCGCAATCCCAGCATACCGGGCTGAGAATGGGTAGAGCACAAGCAGAAGAAACTCAGGGTAGATGGTTCCCTTTGAAACTTTTTGTTAACCCCCTAGTGGTATGCATGCGTCGAGAGGCCCACAGTTGAGTCAAAACAGAAACGTAAGTTATGGGGACTTAGAGGAGACAGATGTTTACCACACAATTACTTTGAACCTTGAATTTATTAAATGTTGCAAAAGTACACTATACACGCACAGACACACTTGAGTACTTGCCAGTCTTCCTGTTACGGACAGAATTACGTTGGCCGCAGGAGCTGAGCAGCTCGATGATGAGGAACAGCCCGGCGCGGATCCGCGAGTGGCCAGAGGGCCAGGGAGACCGCCCGGCGAAACAAAACGATGAAGCTGGCCATGTAGGCACCAGCACACAATAACCACACAATCAGCCATTACCTTAAGATTTATGTTGAAAATCCTCCGTGTGCGGTTCGCAGTGCGGAGGACAAGTGACCAGGGAAGAGCGAGAAATTTAACACAATTTAAAAAGTTTCAGAAACACTAAGAGACAGAGACATTACTTCAGTTAAGCAAAGGTTGCAAAAAGCAGCTTACCCCGGTCGACACACAGAAAAGACTGGCCGAGCCAAGATGACGGTTGGTCCCACATGCCAGTCCCACCGACGCCTGGGATCAACTCAGTACTTGTTGTGTACTGTTGGCTAGACTGGCCAGTCGCGGGTGTGCGCGCGCGAATGGACAATGTGTGACACTGGCTCGACGAGTTTGGACAGGTGGAATTGTGGTATTACGAGCCAGTTACCCGCAACTGTTGCACCCCTTAACTTTCAGGATGAGGACATAACATCTGGCGACGAGGGAAAGTACTCACAGTGCGAGTAGTGTGCATCCAGGTTGACGAACCAGCATCATAACCTGTACGATGGCGTCGTTCATCCCGTTCGACGAGTTCGTTCCAGGTCAGGATAATTGGAAGTTATACGCGGAACGATTACATTATTATTTCGTGGCAAACAAAATCGTTGATAAGGAAGAAAAGAAGGCAATATTTTTTACAGTTTGCGGGACCGAGTTGTACTCCATTGTCTCGTCGTTGTTACTACCGAAGTCAACGAGCGAGGTAGGGATCTCGGACATTTTCGCGGCACTACTTTTGCTGTAGAGCAGCACGAGCAAGCCACAATTGGTAATGACGGTATAGGGGCAAATTTGCAATAAGGTGTACAGCAAGAAAAGATGCCAAATTATAATGGCTTCCAAAATTAAAGTTAATAGGGGCACTTCATACAAAAAAAAAACACCACTCTCTGCTCACCATCTCTAAATATATTGTGTTCAAAACCATAATAAAAAAACAATACACTAATACATATATTTGCACTTTTGAGATGTCTATACAACATCTATATAGAATGTTTGTAAACACCAAATTCGTATATATATATATATATATATATATATATATATATATATATATATATATATGTGTGTATATATTAATATATTAATATATAAATATAGAATATAAACATATAATAAATAGTTACAATTGACAAAAAGGCATTTGATGAAACAGTCACTTGCCCTTAACAGATCTCAGTTTAATTAATACTGGAATGAACAACAGTAAAACTGGCTGATCTGCAATAAATATATTGCCTATTGAACAAATTTATACTGGGTACAGATTCATACCAGTGACACAAACCATTTACATAAAATGTAAAGTCAAATGCCCAGTCCGGGCCTATACCATTTCCTGCATAAGAATACACTAATGGGGGCAATACTAAAGGTGTTGTTCATCATTCCAATTTGTAATACAGTAATTATTATAACAGCCGGTGTTGGAACTGTCGGCACTCAAGTTCAGCTGGTATGTTCAACGAACGAACGTCATAACCCATGCATCGGACGAAATAATATTCAACAAAAAAAGTACATACCTTGATTCGCCACAATATAGGCAAAGGATAATGAGCAACCTGGTCGCAAATAACAGTAGACTTGACGCGTTTCACACTACCACGCGGCACTTGACGACTCAATTTGCCAGCACAATAGCACACCAACAGCATTTACCATTTTCATCGGAGACCGATTCACACACTGGCAGCATCAGCTTCGTACTCACTATCGTGCACTATAAACCGGGTGCAACTAGAAGCTGGTAAATTGTGTTCTCCACGAGCACCAACTCACTAGTAAACTTTGTTGCAATTTCAACAACTTAGCCACACGTTCACGACCTTTGTATTGAAAAGCGTTCACGCAGCAAAAGGCATTTTGACCGTCCCGTGCCGGACTGCATACTCTGTTAAATATACACCGGGCACCGGGACAACCTAACAGGCTAATCCCGCCTGAACCTCTCTCGTCAACATCGCTGAAAGACTCCACCTGCTCGTAGGTCCCCAGCAAGCACGCATTGCCTAGAGGGCAGCACTTGCCGGACTCGCCACCAGCAATTCCAAAACAGCTGAACTCGAGCGCAGGTTTACCAACTTCTGGTGCACGCATACCGCAACGGTCGGCAACTGGTGGCGCGCGGGCTACCAAACAATAAGTTTGGCGGCTCGGGCCGCCACAATGGCAGTTGCAGTGGAAGCAGCAAGTAAGAATGTGAGTCATTTACAAGGGGAGGTGAACGAGTTGGCAGAGACTGTTAACGAAATGCATTTTTCAAGGCAGCGATTCCCAGCCAAGCTTAAAACCATTCATTACAAGTCAACTCAGAGTAGAGAGCAACCAGAACATCGGCTTTACTGGAGATGCAACGGGCCACACAGTCCAGACAGTTGTAAACACCATAACACATAGTGCAACTTTTGCTCCAAAACAGGCCATTTGTAGAGGGCGTGTATAGCAAAAAAGAAGGGGAGACAACCGCAAGAACACCGCAGGAAGCCAAGGAGTGAAAAGAAAACTACCGGGACCTATAGAGTGGATGAAAAATCAGAGTCGTCAGAGGACGAGGGAGCAATGTACAGCCTGTATAATGTGAAGGCACAGTCAACACTGTCACAGCCCCCAGTACGCATGCTAGTCTGGTTAGATGGCAGATAAGTTATTATGGAGGTAGACACAGGAGCTGGTTTCACTATCATGAGTAATGAAATGTTTGAGAAGTTATGGCCTGAGAAACCTGTATTGCAAGAAGCAAAGCTGTTCCTGCACACTTGGTCACAAGAAAAGCTGAGTATTTTAGGGGTTTTAGAGGTGCATGTGGAGACAAACACTACACAGGGTACATTGCCCCTGTAAGTGGCTGACGGAAAGGGACCGACTCTCATGGGACGGAGTTGGTTGGAGCCCCTTGGCATAAAAGTGGAGGGAATCTTCACCCTGCAGAATGGTATGACGGGGGAGGTAGTACACCGGTATCCCAGGGTTTTTGCAAGTGTAGAATTGGGACGCTACACAGGGCCACCAGTAAGTATAGAGATGGAGCCCAATGCAAAACCAATATTTCGGAAGTGCCGCCAAGTGCCTTTTGCGCTGAGAGACAGTGTTTGTAAGGAAATAGACAGATTAGTGGAACAGGGTGTCTACGAACCAGTGACGTTTTCAAATTGGGCCACCCCAATTGTTGTTGTGCGAAAAACTGATGGTTCTGTTTGGATATGTGAAAACTACAAGTGCACCGTCAACAGGGAGAGTAAAACTGAAATTTACTTCCTCCCAACAACCGATGAGGCTTTCTCCCATCTGGCGGGAGGAAAAAAATATTCACTAAGTTGGATCTCGCTGATGCTTATTTACAGGTATCCGTAGACGACAGTACTGCAGACATGTTGACGGTCAACACGCTGAAGGGTCTCTTTAGAGTAAAGCGACTGCCATTTGGGATAAAGTGTGCCACAGCTGTGTTTCAGAGACTGATGGAGACATTGCTAGCTGGAATTCAGGGAGTGGCAGTGTAACTAGATGACATTCTCATTTCAGGCTCAAATGAGGAACAGCACTGGCACAGGGTCTATCAGATGCTGAGTCGTATTGAGGCAGCAGGGCTGAGGCTAAAAGAGTCAAAGTGTGTGTTTGCCGTGCCATCAGTTCAGTTTTTGGGTTACCGGGTAGACAGGGCTGGCATATAACCAGTAGCAGACAAAGTGAAAGCTATTCACCAGGCCCTTGCCCCATCATGCAGAAAAGAACTGCAATAATTTTTAGGGTTCCTGAATTTTTATGGCAGGTTTCTTCAAGATAAGGCCAGTGTAGCAGAACCGTTGCATCGGTTGCTGGACAAAGGGAGGCAATGGGAGTGGACAGAGACCCACGACAGAGCATTCCGCTCGGCTAAAGGACTGTTACAGTCAAACTCTGTCTAGGTTCACTACGATGCAAGAGAACCAGTTATATTGACGTGCGATGCTTCAGAGTATGGCTTTGGAGCTGTGCTAGCCCACGTGAACAGTGACGGGAGTGAGAGACCCATAGCTTTCGGGTCATGTACGCTCCACAAACATGAAAAAAACTACTCATAACTTGACAAGGAAGCATCAGCCATCATATTTGGCATGACCAAATTCAAACAGTACCTGACAGCGAGGCCAACAGTACTTGACAGCAAGGCCAACAGTACCTGACAACGAGGCCATTCACGATCGTCACCGACCACCAACCACTGGTGAGGTTACTCGACCCAGCACGTCAAACTCCCGACATGATATCTCCGCGGTTGTTACGGTGGTTTCTTACACTATCAATGTTCGACTACACCCTGATATACAGGCCTGGGGTGAGCATTGGACATGCGGATGCTCTTAGTCGGCTGCCACTGCAGAAGCCAGAGTTTGACATCCCAGCTGTTGGGGATATTCTAATGTTGGAAGCGCTGCCAGATCCCCCTATCGAGGCTGCTAGCATTGTACAACTTTCTGAGGCTGATCCGGTACTGAAGATAGTGAGAAAGTACACAATGGAAGGGTGGCCTAACAGATTGGTGTCGGAAGAGTTGAGACTGTACTGGAACCGGAAGACCGAATTATCCATTTACAAAGATTGCATTCTTTGGGGAAACAGGGTGGTCATACCAGCAAGTTTGCGAAGGGACTTGCTCAACATGTTACATGCCGCCCATGACGGGATGGTGAGGTCGAAAGCTGTTGCACGTAGCTACGTTTGGTGGCCGAAGCTGGACAGTGACATTGACCAGTTTGTAGGGAGGTGTTCATTATGCCAGCAATCTTGGGCGAACCCCACAAAGAATGTGAGCGCCGGTTGGGAGCAAGAGACAAAGCCGTGGGCAAGAGTCCATATAGACTTTTTTGGACCCTTCCTGGGTAAGATTTTTCTCCTGGCAGTAGATGCATTCTCCAAGTGACCAGAGGTGCGCATGGTCACATCTGCATCATCTGCAGCAGTAGTGCGTGAATTGAGAGACATCTTTAGTGTGCATGGGATAACGGAATGCATTGTGTCAGACAACGGCTCTGCATTTGTGTCCCAGGAGATGCAAGGGTTTGCGAGGAGGAACAGAGTGAGGCTGGTGCACGCTACACCTTTCTACCCATCTAGCAACGGCCAAGCTGAACGCATGGTGCTAACTGTCAAAAGAAAGCTGAAGAAGGTATGCAGTGGGGACTGGCAGACCAAATTGGCCAGATTTCTTCTTGCATTGCGCACCACACCAGGCGCAGGGATCAACGAGATGCCAGCTGAACTTCTGATGGGGCGTTCACTGAGGACAGCCCTGGACCAGACTCGACCATTAGCCAATCATGATAATGTAGCTCCATCACAACCACCAGAAAGTAAGAAGAGCAGGCACTTTCATGTAGGCATGGCTGTGTGGTTTAGAGGGTACGGTAGCAATGTTAAATGGTTACCAGGAAGGATTACTAAGCAACAAGGGCAGAATGTGTATGGTGTTGTGGACGATGGGGGGCAGCAACATAGGCGCCATACGGACCAGCTCCTTCGAAGAGAGACAAGTGAAATGCGGGACTCACCCCCGGTGCTGCCAAAAGTGGGTATGAGAGGTTGCCGGCAACAGAACAGCCCCATACTGCAGTCCAGTATGGCACCGTAAACTACTGATGACGAAGAGAGAAACCACACAGAGAAGAGCAGTTCGGGTGGGGCAGCCTCGGTAGCTGACAACCAACCAGCAGAGCCCAAAGAGCTTCAGCCTGGTGGTGACGGTTCAACGCAGGCAACCACGGTTGAGGAGCAAGCCATGTTAGGGGAGGACGGAAATGACATGCTTCCCTTCAGAGGGTTTGATAAGTCTGATACGGCTGCCCAGGAACTTACAGTTGGTGGTCACAGGGTTTCTGGCAGAGCAAGACGGCAGCCGGGGAAATTGAAAGATTATGTGTTGTAGTGGAGATAGGATTAGCGAGTTTTAGGACTAGGTGTGTTGTTCTGTATATAAGGTAAGATATGTATCCGATTACCCCAATCGGGGGATTATCTTGGTAGGAAGGAGGTGTTGTGTACTTGTGGCTAGACTGGCCAGTCGCGGGTGTGCGCGCGCGAATGGACGATGTGTGACGCTGGCTCGACGGGTTTGGACAGGTGGAATTGTGGTATTACGAGCCAGTTACCCGCAACGGTTGCAACCCTTAACTTTCAGGATGAGGACATAACAGTACTCTTCTTAAAAGTAAAAAACACTCAACCCCTTGAACACATGCCAAAAAAATACAATCATTTAGTTTATGAATTTTAGCATACAAATAAAGTGCTTATCCCTTACCTGGGTGTGACGCAGGTGGTGGAACTGACTTACATAAAAACAACACAATGTAATTATCACATGAGTACTCGCTGTATGTACCTGAAAAAGAACCATAGACACAGGGGACCTGACAAACATAATACTTGGCTTTACGTTACTGAAAAAATATACTGTCTGATAAAAGAATCCCAGAGTGCGACAAGCAAGGGGGGGGGGGATGATGCTCCGGGAAGATCCGGGACTAGCTGGCTGTGACGTCGAGCGTTCAGCGAGTTTGGAAAGTAAACAAAACTCCCCCTGTAATTCGCCTCACAGGTCGTTCCTCTCCATTCCAACTAAATTAATCACTGCACTAACCACGCACTTTATTATGAAAATACTGCATAGGGGGGGGGGGTGGTAAAGATGGGGGCGGTCTCGGTGCTCGTTCCGTTGCTGCTGCTCGGGCGGACGTGTGTTGGGTTTGGGCTAGATGGGCCGGGAGGTACGACGTCATATTATATTTCAGTTTAGTTACCAATACATCTTACGTAAAAAAATTGAATTGTGTTGAATTTAGCTGTATATTTAAATAAAAGAAACCTCGTTCCTTAATTCGAATTTAATTAGCAAACACAGTTTCCTAACCCATTTACATTGTTATATTTTTCACGCGTACGGAAACTTACTAGGTATAATTTTGTAGGGTAGCATTGGTCATGTGACTGGATCTACTGTCATCGGATGCTTAACGAGCGGTCGTAAATCTATAGGCAGCCTTTTCTTTAAACGAGAAATATGACAAAATCTGCAGAAGCGGTAATTTCAGTCGCCGATTAGACCAATTTAAAACAGTGCAGAATATCCCTTCGTGCTGGTATAATATACGTTATGTAGCATAAAAATTGTCTACTAGTAATGATAATTCATTCCATACCTGAATTCAACAAAAATACTACGATCCGAAATTGTATTTTCCGTGAACATGCATTCAAACCGCCGTATAACATATTTTTTATTATTTACACGTACGGGAGTCTGTTAGTTTACTTT
This sequence comes from Medauroidea extradentata, assembly GCA_003012365.1. NCBI lineage: Eukaryota > Metazoa > Arthropoda > Insecta > Phasmatodea > Phasmatidae > Medauroidea > Medauroidea extradentata. The sequence continues at coordinate 44,444 of PNEQ01037082.1, forward strand.
TTACGCGCAGTTTCCTTTGCGTCGTCTGCTGGCTGCTATCTACCCTGCTCCAGAGCAGGGTAGATCTACGTGGATTCGGCGACGGCAAGTTGAACATTTTGAGATATTGAGGACAAGATTATCGCATGACGTTTCCGACCGATTTACTTACTATCGAGTATATCCGAATGTAAGCGCCTAATAACAACGATATTTCACAGAATTATCCAATAATATGCTTCTAAGGTCAGTTATTTTTGAATGATATTTTTCAGTCTAATTTGCAGGAACATTTTCAATAAATACTTTTATGTGTATTGAATACAGTCGTATGTATTATTTGAATGTTAATAAAACTTTCTAGAGGACAGATGTTTTGAATCTCGCGTTGTCGTCTGTTTTGATGTTATACATCCTCCCGAGCTCTAGTGGAATCAATTAGCATTTAGCAATCGCGTAGTCTCGCACGAGGGGTAAACCATGAACAATTCTCAGTGACCATCCGTACTCGCCAACAGTATCGGAACAAAAACCTAATATCAGTGGAAGCAGTGAGTATCGGAAGGCATCGTTGAAATTTTCGTTTATAGTTTTGCACTTTTGCATAAACTGAAAGTCCGACCGCTTGGCTCAGTGGTTAGCGTTCCTGACCGCTGAGTCAAGGGTCCAGGGTTCGATTCCCGGCCGGGGAGGTGTCATTTAATGTTACTTCCTCGGGTACAGGACTGGGTGTTTGTGTTTGTCTTGTGCTTGTCAGTGATGATATCTTTCCATTGAGACTACTACGTTCGCTAATATTTGATACCCTGTTGGCCGTGGAGCTCCCCGCTGTTGGCCATTAATAATAAGAAAAAAAAAAATTGCATAAACTGAAAGAATTCCCATTGTAGCTGAATCTACGAATGCATCGTTTTGTGCTTTGTAGTGTTAATTTTAAATGTTTTATCACAATATTATGAAAGTGAATCAATTCGGTAAGTTAAAACAAATGTTGTTATAACGGTTATTGATTATGGTAAAATAGAATATCAGTGAATTCGGATTTCGGTAGAGCTTCATCTGGGTCGGCATATGCCATCTACGTTTCTACTTTACTTTTCTAAAGTATATAATTGCCATTTATCTTTTACGTTTAGTATGTATGCTTTTATTCATGTGTCGTGCGCACATGTAGGCCTACGTTGGTTGATTTTCTTGGGCGAGGAGAGAAGGGTTGAATGAAAAAAAAAAGGGGGGGGGGGAGTTTGCAAGTATGGAAACATTGCAATATTTTTTCTTGGAGGATGGCAGTTATCCGTTGCCCCCGAAGTTCCTCTTTTCACGTAGGCTCTTGAGCTTGCAGTTGGGAATTAATGGTGTTTCATTTTGCAGACCTAATACTTTTTCAGACCAAGCATCAATGAAAGTAGCAAAACATGTCTCTAACAAAATAAAAGCATTGTACGGGCAGTAGAAAGTGTATTTATTTTAAAGTTTTGGATAACTAAAGTTACTGTTAAAAATAATTCTGATTACGACAAACATGATACATCTCCATCCTGCAACTGCATAGGCCTACTTGATATCAAGTCGTAGAAATGGATTTATACATACGGCTCTTTAGTGTATCTTGACCAGTCTGTATCTGATACAGGAACAACAAAAAGTATGAAAGAAGCAAAACAAGCAAGTCAGAAATGGCATAGACAACAAACATGCAAATAATTATGAAATAGGAATATAGTCGGTGTACTATAGGAAAAAAATAGAGAAGGGCTAATCAAGACGCATGACAGTGGCGACAGTGATAGATGAAAGACGAGGGCAACGCAAGTACACACTGCAACAGAGATGCCGCGTTTTCAGAAATTTACCGGTGAATACACCTGTGGTTGAAGCACTGATGTACATCAGTTGCGGCCATTATTGAACATCAGGTTTACTGGTTTTTTGACAATTTTCTATTACAAAAGAAATGGGATGAATCTACTAATGTTGTAATACATTATACCGTGATAGAAATCCAAACGGAACACTTTAATTTCATATGTAATGGTAAATATAGTTTATAATTGAAATTTACAATGTAAAATAAATAATTAATTTTCTGAAGTGGGTAAATATTTTAAAATACAAGAATTTTCCATGTGAAAAAAATATGTTAAGGTTGCTTTCTTTGTCCTTACATGAAACAATTATTTAAGTTATTTCAAACGTTATTTGTGAGATTGTATTAAAAAATCCACAGGTGAAAAATCCGGTGCACATCCACCAGACTCAACGGATTTTCAGGTTGGTTGAATCAGTGGATCCATAGATTCAACCGGTTGAGAGCAAAATGGTCATTTACGCATCTCCGGTGTACACAGGTGGATGCACCGGCGAATTTCCGAATTCGCAGATGGTCACAGACGAGACAAAAAATACAAAAATAACACAGACAATAACAATAGGCTCCCTTCGATGACAACAGATGAGACGTTTTGGGAACTATCTTCAGGCACACAAACAATCAGAGGAACATGAGCAAACTGACTGGTGTTCCTCAGATTGTTTGTGTGCCTGAAGACCGGAACAGATACCAGTTCAGTAAGGTACAAAATAATATTGTTTGTCGATGACTGTGTTTTATATGCAGTGGTGGGCGGAGGGAACAAGTTGCAGGATGACATAGATAGGATACAATTGTGGACTGAAGAGAACAAAATGAAAATAAATATGATAAAGTCAAAGATTGTTAGGTTTACGAGGAAGAAGGTTAGGAGTATGAATATGTACAGTCGGGAAGAGCAGGAGAAGAGAGGAAGCTTCAGAATAAAAGTACCGGTACCTATTCTCCGTTCACTCTTACTAAGTTTTAGGATAATGGAAGCAAATTATAAACAAACATGTTCATTGGCTGCCGACCGCCTTGCACTGTGATCCTGCATAAGAAATAGATCCTTGTTATCTGTCGTGTACATACAAATTTATCACTCCATCACCTGAGTGAGAGTTTTATTAACAAATATATAATATTGTTACAAGTTTGAGACATAAACTTTATATGTGGGCAATACCCATGAGTTCTTTTGGGATAGAGGTCTTATAATTATAAATAAAAGAATTAAATCAAGTACTGGATTTAATAGCTCACAAAGCTACGAAATACACGAAACAGTAATCAACTTCAACTCTCACAACACAATTAATTATGCACACAATTACTACTGTGCCACAGAACGTTAATTAACTTTGACAATTAAAGCACAAGAATATTTACCATTAATCAATTAAAGACTACAAATCACAATAAAAGTCCAGTCATATATCCAATCAACAGTTACTCTCTAATAATGACAATGTACAACCTTAACAGTCCTAAGGGAGGATGGCTCACCATGTACAGTGCAGCACCCAGAGTGCACCACTGTCTTCACTCTTGAGGTCTTCGGTTCGACTACCGTCGCACACCTCTACTTCACCTGTCGACCCGCAACAGAAGCCCTCTTGTCTTACCCATAGTACCGCTCCGAAGGTATGTGCCTGTAGCCTCGCAGTAGACTCCGACGTCACCAAGACGTCTTCCTGACATCATGAAGATGTCTTCCTGACATCACCAAGATGCCCTCACCAGCCTCTCTGCACAAGCTTAGCACCTCCTCCGAGCAGGACCAATAGCGAACTCTCGAAGCACTCCTGCTCTTGAATCACCAGGTAGACAGTCTCCTTAAGTAGCCAGTTACTGCCCTCCTCGACACAACACCGTCAAGTGTTGCTCTCCACAGCTCACCGCCTCTGCAGCACTCCAACACAACACAAGTGTTGTTCGTCCTTCCTTCAACCCGCTGGCGTCACACAGCCTCGACACCAACAACAGCTGTCGTGTTGCCATCCTCAAGACGCAACATCTCGTCAGCTCAGTCGCGCCGACACAACACCTGAGTGTTGTCTGTCCTTTCTGCAGGACGCTGATGCTACTCAGCCTCGACACCGACCATTGCTGCCGTGCTGCCATCCTCGTGATGTCACACCTCGTCAGCTCCGCCGATGTTACATCAGCCTCGACGCCGTCAGCGTCGCCTCTCGGCCCGTCACTTCTCACGACGTCCATCGTCACCCCATTGGCAACACCGCCCCTAGGGGCGCTCGCTGCCTCACACCTCTCTCGGTCTCACTTCATCTTCACTATCACAAGACTGCACAAGGCTGACTCTTCCCGACTCTCTTCCAGATTCTGCAATACTAGACTGACTCATGTTGTGCAGTACCGAGACTTTTATATGGCCCCTTGAATGACGTCAATGGCTGATGAAATTGGTGACCTGAAGTCTAAAAATAGACATTACCTCGGTTGTACTTGTTGATAGTCACGTATTTGCAATGGCGTCATCTGGGAAACCCAGTGACGTCTCTCGGGAGTTGCGACATAGCTGCGGAAACCCATGACACCACTGGTTGACTCACAGGGCTGACCACCCAGCATGATGTAATGTGCCTGCTGCCTGGCCAACATGCAACAATATTAACAGACGCTGCAAAACACAATCTACAACACTGTATGTTTATTACTATAATTATGGTTAGTGGACGACATGTCCTTACAGTGTTGATTCACGAGTTATTTAATGACTGACGTACTGTTAAACGTACAAGTTTTTAGGTACACTTGCCAGTATTTAGAGATGTACGATACTCTGAAAATACCAAAAAGTTTAATTCAGTAATAATTACCACTGTAAAAATATGTCTAAAATATCATAAACAAATTTAATATTTTATTTTCGCAATGTATTTATGGACATTAACACGTTAATGTTGTGTCTACAACATTAACACGTTAATGTTGTGTCTACAACATTAACACGTTAATGTTGTGTCTACTGCGAATTTTTTTTCCGTATATCCATTTTCCGTTACAGTTTGTCCGAACCGAAATTCCGTAATCCTTGTTCTATTTCGTTCCATCCTTGCGTCCTCATTGCTCGTGTCCCGAACCTGGTTGGTTTATAGTTTTATGATACCCTGTTGAATGATTGCATAAAGCAGCATGTAGGTACAGCTCCAAATTGCTTGCATGTTAGTTTGACCAGAAAGGCTTAGCAATGTTAGAGAAAGAATTTTAATAGTAACTGTAAGAAAATCCTGATTTCTCTTTAATTTCTGTCTTGTGCAGCTTGAAACTGAGTGCACCGACCTGCCTCTTCCCCTCCTTAATCTCCTTGGCAGCAATAAATGTTTCATTGCTCCAGTAAATTTAACACTACCGTACTTATTTTTGACCATTCTGATTAAAGATAGCAAAATAGATTTATGCATGAGTATTGTTTAATTTTTAAATAAAGAAATTAATACACCTTCCCAGTCTCACTAGTTAATGGCTAAAAACATTATTTTTAAAAAATGCTGAGTTTTACTGTATTGTAAAGGCTTTTTGCTGGATTCCATGATCGCTGCATCAATGTGTGGCCAGTGCTGCCACCTTGAGTTGCTACTGCTCTCCAGATGTCAGAGGACCAGAAAGCTAGGATAAAATTGCTACATTTAAGCAGGGAAATTACACTGTGTATAACTCACACATTTATTGTGCTACCTGAGTGGCTTACCACTCTTGTATACACAATACAAGGCCTTTAATAATTAGATTGAAAAACTTTAATTTAATTTAAGCTGGACATTTTTCTCAGACATGTCACTTCAAGTTTCATAATGTTTCATTGCATTTGTCTCAAATTAAAAATAATTTTTGAAATTGAATGGAAGTTTTAAAATATGGTTTTATAGGCTGTTCACTATAAACTGAACACTCAGCAGGTCTTGTAATTAATTAAAAATATGTTTTATTGAATCACTGCATGTTAACTTTTGAGAGTGCTGAAATATTACGCTGGTTTTTAGTTACATGGAAGTTTCCATATTGAAAATAGTAAATATGGCTGCAAAACAGCTGAAAGAAAACTTAATGCAGTGTTCACTTTATCGTGAACGGCCTATAACATACTCTTTACATAAAAATTACATTGCTGTAGTTAGCAAGAGTGAAGACCAGAACTAAACCTCGTGGTTAAAAAATAATTTACCTTGTGTAGGTGTGTATGTGTGCTGGCAAGCCTTTTCCTTTCTTTTTGCAGCCCGAGGAACTCCAAAAGGTTCACGCTGTCAGTTAATCTGGAGCCACTAAGCAAAGTGAATTTTACTCTAACGTACGAGGAGCTGCTGATGAGGAAGAAGTTTGGCTATGTCCACACCATAAACATCGACCCTGGACAAGTAAGAGTAGCAGTCATTGAATTGATTTTTAACATTGTGATGTAGAACCTCCCTGGTCTTGGTAGACACTGTCTAAGGGAGGCACAAGCACAGAATAACTTTTCGGAAGTGTTTTGAATATTTTAAAGTAAAACACTTAACTTAATGTCAGTCAGTGAGGTATGCACTCCCACCTCACCCCTTGTCAGCTGGGTTCACAAATCTTCTATGAGAAACATTGATGTGTAGGCTATAAATAATTTTTACATTTTAAAGTGCTGTTTCTAACCCCTTAGTGGTGTATGTACAAAAAAGAAAAGTACTTTGTGGTCTTTCAACGTTATCGGACCTAGGTTATGCCGCAGAAGAACAATACGTCCAGGGGTGCTTTTGTGCTACTACCAGAGTAGTTTTGATAAACATAACACATCTTCATTAGTCGACCAGATCAGCATACTGTGGATACTATCTGCAGATAGATATGAAAGATATGAAATTACTTGCCTGCAATGTAACTCTTAAAGGCACGGTCTACAGCAGTTTTCAGCACCATGTTTTAATTTTTTATTTGTACCAGATGTTTTTTCTTATTTTAGACTCAAATGTGACTAAATTTTGTTCTTATGAACTTTTTTTATCATTCATAGTTTTCTCATAATGGCTTGTTAGTCAAAATTTGCATGTTTCCATTTTTTAAGGACTACACTAAAACGAACTGACATATCAAACTGAAAAAATTCACAGTGGATAAAAACATTGCAGGCTAAAATTTCACAGACATGAAAACAAATAATAAAATTTTTTTTGTATTTAAATGAAAATGCTAAAATTTAAAATAACAATTTAGAACATTCAATACTTTTTTTTAAAAAATACGAAAAATAGTTTACTTTGTGGTTTAACATAGCTGAACTTGTAGCATATAACATTGTTATTCACTGTGAATTTTTTCAGTTCGGTAAGTGCGTTGGTTTCAGTGTCGTCCTTAAAACGGAAACATACAAATTTTGACTTTAATAAGCCATTACGCAAAAACTATGTGAGGTAAAAAAATTTTATAAGAGCAATTTTGTGTCTAAAACCAGAAAAAAAAACATCTGGTACAAATATAAAAATAAAAACATGGTGATGAAAATTGTGTAGACTGTACCCTTACACCTTCTGTGGTCAGCACATATGCCTTTGAAGAATTAAGGTCCTTTTATAAGTCAGTAGAAATTTAGGCAAATAAAAATTTTTAGGTCCCCTCTCATGTAGGCAAAAATATAAAGTATGAAAATGTATGTTTACAAGTGCCACATAGTTTGACTAATTGCGTTATTAATAACAGAACATAATAATTTGTTATGAAAAAATTAATTCAGTTAAAGAATTTTTTTCTGCAGGTTTATTTTCTGGTTCTATTGTTTATTTATTTAAATTTATCCTAAATTTTAAGCCTAGGCCTAATGGTCATACTGTTTTTTCCTGTCATAATGCCTGGCTGAGAACAACAACCTGTATCTTGAAAATAGAAGTTCAAATTGCAGTTTACTGCAAAGTTTATAAAGATGATGGTAAAATTTTATATTTGAGTTTTGGACTGTTAGAACACTAGTGTTAGTATTTTTAACATTTAGTATATGATTTTATTTATTTCCAGGGGAAATGAGCATTAAAATTGATTTTACGTGTATTGAAGATTAATATTGTACAACACAAAAATGTCAGTTTCACTTACTGTTGAAGTGGTGATGTGACGATGGTGATGTAAATTTAAAATTGTAAACAAAAATTCACACAATAATCTCGTTCGTAGTCTCGGAATGTAACATACCATATCAAAAAATGCAGCTACACATTAAATTTTTCACATAAACTGAATGCAGTAATTTTTAATATGGTCCCGATTGAACGACAACGTGGAAAAACATATATACGTTTGCAATACATGTGGCCAATTACTACCTGATGTATATGTGTAGTAACATAAAAACAAGAAATTACATCCTAGATATTATTGGATAATTCACAATGCCATCATAAGCAGTGGTATTATTGGTTCTTGTAAAAAAATATGATAGTCCTAAATGCATGGAATTAAGTTACGAATAATAAAACACTTCACTTCGCTATTGCAGAATCTTTAACTCTAAAACATGCGGAGTATTAGTATTTTATCATGTCGCTACAACAGTTACTGTATGACATACTGTTGATCGATATTTCGAAGTTTTTACAAGAAACATTTCACTCTCATGTTAGAGCCAAAGACAGGCTAGAGCACTATGCTGCCATAGAAATCATAGGGCCATATATTTAAACGCACAGGTGAGACTCGTGCCTGGTACACAGAGAAACGTGGGCAATAAGCCAAAGTGAGACTTGACTGTTTCAGAACGGTTCTGAACAATTTTGTTTCGAGGTTTCTTACTGGCCCTTGAATACCGGGCTGGGGAAATTAAATTGCTGTTTCTCGGAGTGTCATACCCACCTGCGTCTGTTGTATTTAATTCCACCCGCATTGGTAGGTGCTGGTGCAGAAGTGTGATGCTCATATTTAATCGGTGGCCTTGACCTGAATTATTTCTTGTACCACTGCACTCCTCAACTTGTCCTTTTGTGTGACATCCATCATAATTCTCGTGAACTTCATGCCCATCACTTACTACTTCTTCGTTGTCTTCTCCTTTAATTTCCAACATGCTATTTAGATATTTATTATTTCTTGCACTTTATCCGTAATCTTTTCCATAACTAATAAACAGCAAGGCTTTAAAGAACCCCCTTATGTTAATCCATTAGTAATGTAGAAAATGCTCAGTCAACCAGTGAAAACTTTACTTACTCTGATATATTTAAAGAATTTGAAAACTATATAAAATGTTAATAACTTTTGAATTGTCTCATAAACACACAACATACCAACAGTATCCTTAAAAGAATTTCAAAATTTTAATGACATTTTGTATACATTTACATTTGCATACTGTTTTGTGTTTTTCCCCTTAATAGATGGGAGCTTAAAATTTATGAGCTTTTTCAAAAATTCTTTCTTAGTGTTGCAATTGCTCATACATAATTTAAAAAAATGTTAAAATTAATGTCTGACTTGCTGTTCTGTACTTTTTAAGTTAAAGGTTATAAATTTATACTAATTTATTTTTAATTACTATTAACACAGCAATCATGCTGCTGGTACTTGCATAGGCCTCTAATTTTTTCGTATAAACAAAAAATTATAGATTGTTCCAGATTTGTTCGTGGGGATCCAGATCACTGAATCGACAAGCATAACATATGTTAAAGTACCGTCTCTTAAGGTCACCAATCTAATTGAAGATGTGCAAGTGACAGGTAATAAATATTTTTAAATATTTTTAAAATTCCTTTCAAACTTACGTTACATGTTATCCTGTTAAATATATATATCACAGTTCAGAAGTATTTTTTTTGCCAATGCAGTACAAAATGTAATGAGAGTTCTCAAGATAACCCTAACATAATTCATAACAAAATGTCTCTATGAATTTTTTTAACCTTTCTGCATCTATCACAGGATCTGGGCCTGTATAACCACCATCTGCAGGGATATATTCTCCAGTAATGTAATTAATGCATGCTTTAATAAATGTAAATGTAAATCTGATGAGTAATCGGTAATTTGCTATTCAACATTAAAGTTGTTTTTTACTCAATGTATTTAATTATCTTTATGTTGAAGTTGTTTATTCACTATGCCCTTAATGGGCAATGCACACAGCGGAGGAAGTGCTCTTAGCGTAGTGTGATTTGCTTTTTAGATTTTCTTGAATTGTCAAGATATGGTGCTGCGGTATTCTCAACAGCCACTCTACTGGTGTGACATCGTGGCCAGTTTGCCCAAAGTACGGGAGAATGCATGTACTAGTAGCCATTGCGTTCAGCACAAGATGAATCAATTTAGTGACTGTTGAGTTGGTGTTTTTTAATGTAATGTTTAAGTAGGAATTGTAAGCTGTTTGTTAACATAGTTCCCAGTCATAGAACGCATCATTTTGCTATTTCTTTTTGAACAGTTTATATAGTTTTCACTGAATTCGTGGAATATGCATAATGCGAGTACTTTGTTCTGATTAGTTCCTCGAATTGTCAAGGCAAGGAAGTGATACTCTAAAAATAAAGAAATCTATATTGACTGGGTACTACTCAACTAGAACAACTAGTCTCTTGGAAGAAATGTGAACTACCGCTGTGTTATTTTTGACTACCGTGCACAACTGGTGTGGTGCACTACAGCACCACCCATAATACTCTGCCATCTGTCGGGAAGTTGAAAGACTGTGGTTGTGGGAAGGAAAGTCAGCGCTAAGAGCAAATACAATATAGGCCATTCGGAATAAAGTGAGCACTAAAGATTTAACCTTTGAAAATATCACTATCCATTACTGCATAT
>PNEQ01037082.1:55143-89479 GCA_003012365.1 Medauroidea extradentata
TGGTAGCGAATAACTGCATGTAGTTCCGTGTATTTTCTTATTTGAATACAGCATTAGTGAAACAACATCAATTGCAAACGACCTCTCTGTATTTAATATACTTTAAAATATTTATTTAAGTTCTTACTGACATACCTACTGACTGTACAATTCTATTTAATTAGCGGCAGCACAAAGCGACGCTACCGAGTCGATTATCATTGGCTCACGCCGCTAACGCTTCGCGCCACAGATGTAGTATAAAATTTCACAGACAGATGGCACCAGAGTTAGGTTTTCGCCGCTTGGAAGCGAATTGCGTCATTCATTTGTTTGTCCGTTATGTAATGAATATCGGTTTCTGAAAAACACTTATAAAAGTATTAGAAGTGACTGTTCATGAATATCATTGATAAATTATGTGAAGTCATTAGTAATGTAAGTTGTTATGTTTTATGATCGCCAGCCTGAGTATCTGGAAATAAATGTTTCACACATTAAGAAAATACGTTATTTATGGTTTCTCTTTACTTGCGTCGTCGTCGTTCATTACAGTATGCTGAACGGAACTTGAATTCTTGAGTTGCGTGTGTCGTGTGTATTTTTAGTGGCGGTTTTAATTTAAAAGTTAGAATATACTGTGCATGCATTTACGAGATTCGTAACGGTAATAGCGCCGTTAGAGTAGACGCAGAGAAACCAGTGTTATAAGACGTTTACTCGCCGGTATTTATAACTAAGATTATTACTGAGTATAGCACATATTCAACACCCGTGCATTTAATGAGTACATATTGTAGTTAAAATTTATCGGAGTACTGTAACGTAAATGTAAAAAAAACATTGTACAAGCCTATGCAAATAAAAGCACGTGGCAATGTTGATGTTTACATGCAGCGGAAAGATATAAACTGGCAGAAAATAGAAATGAATCAGGGCTTTTTTGAGTGCTCACTTTATTCCGAATCACCTATACCTAGCTCACCAGTATCCCTGTGACCTGTCTACCTACTACTGGTGCCACGCTTCTTTCCCTTACTGGAGGGCTGGTTGTCATCGTAGAGTAGTGTTCTCACCCCATTATTTGCTATGGGAACAAAATATCCAATCAGGAGGCAACTTTTAGAGATATAATGTTTGTTAAGAGGTATGACGTCACACAAGGCACCTATGTATGGATACATTGAGATCTGTAACATAGTTCCGAACATGCTGTAAATAATGGCCAACAAAGTAATGTAACAGACAGAAGTACAAGTACTTACAGTTGATACTTGTAAATAGGTACACACACACGAAGGGACGACACACATTTTTCTGCGGAAGCGTGGTCACGATGTTTCGCCAGTGTTAAATTGGCTTGCTCGGGCGGCAAGACATGGCATGGTGAGAGTACTGGATGGAATGAAGTTGTTGCAGTTTGCTTACATAAAATTTGGGAGGTGGCAGGTGCATGTAGTTGCATTCAGCGTGAACAGGTATGAATTTAGTAACAGAGGATTGTAAGTTCGAATTGTAATGATAGTTTTGCAAGGGGTAAATGATTGTAAAAATGGCATTATAGTGAGTGTTTTTAATACAACCTTTTCAGTCATGCTCATTTAATTAGTGAGAATAGTGAGAAGTTAGAACTTGTTAAAAATGTCTGCCTCTCCAACTTCCAAATAATCAATCATATTTTTACCTATAAAATGAATAAATTGCGTATTGAAACTATTTTATGTCTACATAAAATAGTTTCAATACGCAATTTATTCATCTACAGATGTAGTAAAAAAATTGACGTTTGTGTTTCATAAACTATTAATGCTGATATATTTCAAAGCTCTTTTTGTAGGTAATGTGCCCCCTGAATTTTTCAGTTAAGCTACACTGATGACAGCTTTTTTTGTGTCACATTAACATACAGGAAGCTTACGTGGACATAGTACAAACAAAAACAAAAGACTAGGTTCACATAAAATTAATGCAAGTAGTACTGATATTACATTGGTTCTGGCAGTAATTGGTCTGTTACTGGGAATGGTCACATTAAAGAGCTGAAAGGTGCTGCCTACTGTAGTGCTCGTGTCTGGGGCAAGGATAGAGATTTGCATGTTAAATTAGTAGCTGTGTGCTCAGTACCTGTCAAACACACATGCATGCCACCACTGACATTTTCGTTCGTGTTAGTGCAGCCCACATTGCTACAAGATCTTTTTAAGTATTTTTGCAGTGCCCTGAAAACTGAGCTAATAAGTATTTTCATAACCATAGAATACTAAAGCACCTACTAAGAAATATTTTCAAAGTTTTTTATTTCTGTAGCAATATTTTAAATTATTTTTGTTTGACAGTGATATCGTAAATGATGACAGAGCCTCATTTAATATAATTTTAACTTGTAAACAGTTAAATCTCAGCTTATTTTTATTGATTCCTCATGATGATGCAAATGGTATTCAACAATTGCGTTTCACCTCAAACAAAACAAGTTAAATTGACATGATCTTTGAAAGAACTGTGCAATGGGAGTGCATGACTGGATTTATTTACTTGGACATACTCCATTGCGAAATAAATGACTGTCACAAGAAAACTAAAAACAAGACAAGAAAACATAAAAAGCAGCGTATGCTTTAGTCATCAGGAATACATACACAACATGGAATTCTAAAACTGGAATCAGGTCAGATAAAACAAGGAACAGAAAGAAAATAAAAGAATTAACAAAAATATAAAAATAGCAAAGTTGACATGCAACACAACGATGCGACGAAACAAAAACACAAACAGAAATACAGCAAACAAACACAACGATGAGACAAAACAAAACACAAAGATGTCGGACACAAACAGAAAAAACAACAAACGACACAAATGATGAGACGAAACAAAACACAGTAGTTTTCCAAACAGTCAGTATTAACGACATTTCGGGAACTGGAATCTGTTCCCGTCATCAGGTAGACACACAGGGTTCAGGAACACGAGTGCGACTGATGAGGAGACTGGAAAAACCATGGGTTTATATAGGGTAAAGCCCCTTATCGTGCTCAGCCAATGGGAGACGAGCTGTCTCCTGATTGGTCGCGCAGCATGTATTGGTTCTGATTGGTTGTGGTGGGTTGAGTGTTTGTTTTTGTTTTGTGCTGTAAATTTGTTTCTCTTTTAATCAATGAGATCCACATATTTTTTAATTCAATGTTTTGTTGACTGAAAATATTGTTATTGCTAATAATAAAGGCTGATTCTTTTATTTTTCTTTTAATTTTGTCAGTTTCCTGTGTAAGTGGTTTAGAGTCTTCCCAAAGGATTTTGTGGCTATTTTCCCATGCATGTTCGGCCAGTCTAGATTTTTGGGTTTCGCCTTTTTTGCAGTTGTTTTTATGTTCTTTTATACGGGTTGATAGAGCTCTGCCAGTTTCACCAATGTACATATGGCCGCATTCACAGGGTATCTGATATACACAGTTGTGTGTTTGTAGTTCTTCTGTGGCTGGTTTCACCCTGGTAACCATACTTTTAATGGTTGCTTTGGATCGGAATGCTGTTCAAAGTCCGTATTTGTTTCCTAGACGTCTATTTTTTCAGAAAGGCCTCGAACATACGGAATAACTAGGGTTCCTGATGGTTTTTCTGTGTCTGTGGGCTTAAGTGTTCTGTTAGGTTTCATGTGCTGTTTGATGGTGTTTGTTGGGTAACCATTGGCTGCGAGTTCTTTTCTTATTTGGTTGTGTTCTTCAGCTACGGATTTCTTGTTGGAACAAATAATCTCAGCACAAAAACTGGCATAATTCGCACACTAGCCAACAGAGCTATGACGTCATCCGGCGAAAATCCAGCCAGCCAGCTTGCTGCCTACCGCTCATAACAGTTGTGCGCACATCGTGAGAAGTATGACAGAAAGTTAAAGTAATCTCGACTTGGCGCTAAACGAAAGCTATTCACGTCTTATGTAGTAGCCTATATAAGCGTTCTAATACGCTCTTAAAAACACTCTGGGAGTTATATGTTCCTGAAAGAAAATGTGAAAATTTTCGAAAAGCAGTGGATATCAATTGTTTGGCGAAACGGTGAATCGTCACTACAATCATTTATGTTTTTGTCTTCAATACTTGTACATAATATTTTGGAGGTAGGCTCTATTGGGCCTACATTATATTTCCACAAACTTTCATTATTATTGTAAGTTAAATGTAATCCGAATGACCTAAACACCCACTAAGCACTATTTAAAGTCTAGGCATTTACGAGATGCAAGTTAAACCTAGTAGAAAAACTTCAACTTCTGTAAGAAAATATCCTCCGTGAAGATCAATATCTAATACACAAATGTTACGTTAAAGGCAATCATTGAAATATTCAGTCAGAGTAAATAAGTTGCAAACATTATTTTATAAAATATAAAAAAATCTTTCAATTTCATGCATTACGTGGAGCCTTACATAGTTTGATGTCCACTGGTAGATAACAGCAGCATGGAAGAACCCAAGTAGTTCCAGAAGTCACGGTAGGTGGCAGAACACAATGAAATGTATTAATTTTGTATCTAAATATTGTAAAGCCTAACAGGTATTGTTTGCAATTCAGTTCTCATCAATATATATTACAAATGCGTAAAGTTAGAAGATGTCCAAGTTTTAGTTAACTTTCGTAGTTAGTAAAAATATTTTCATAAGGTAAACGTTTGGCGTTACGATCAATTACATAGCAACGAATCATTGCACTACTATCTGAACAAATTTTACGTTTATTAGTTTATATATCCAATTTTCAGATAAGGAACTATACAATAAGTCAGCAAATTTACAGAAATAAGAATTATTTACTAAGCGAGAGCCAAACATTCGAGCAGAATCGTCAGAAAAAAGCAGTTTTCCAGTTTTTGGTAGCGTCTGGTAAGAGGCTACACGAAAATGGCTTTCAGAGTAAAATTTTACGTGATATGTTAATGATTATTTAAGACTATTATTAACATGTTAAGTACGGTATCGAAGGATGACTAATATTTTAGTGTGAATCTCACGCCACAATCACATTTCACTTGATATTCTCTCAGGTGAGATCTGAGAAACAAGTAGGCTGTAAATACGGCTGTGAAATGGTGCAAAGCATTAGCTACACGTAAGTCTTTGTAGATTTGTATTAAACGCATATTCTGTAGCACAATTCACCGCCACGATAAATATCCACCGTACTGCATGCTTAAAGGCTTCAACACGAACGTGTTGTGGCTGCAAGTTGTTTTGTAATTCCTAAATTAAAATATGGACACCGTAAACAACGTAACTGGCCTTGCCTCAACTAGGAAAAAGTGACTTGCTGCCTAGCGACTTTCGCCAAGTGACGTCAAGCCAATCACAGAGCGTTCTCAACCCGTTTGAAAATTTCTGAATTTTTCACTTATACGGCGACCTTTTTTTACATGTTATATATTGTTTTAAGTCTCAGTATTAAGTACACATGTTATTTAGCAATAACTTTATGTGCTGATAATGATTTTAGTTAAATACCCGACACATGCATGTTCCCAATTACTCACCTACGCGCCTCGCACTTCCACTCTATACCTCCATGATGCTCCAACTGACACATTACACTCAGCCGGCCATCTCTCTATCACCGCGAACAAGCTCCGAACTGTTCTTATCCCGGCCACACACTCAGACTTATTCTGCACCGTGGCGGAGTGATACAGCGGATTCTAGAATGCTCTCAGAAACAACAATTAGATGTAGAAGCCAATACATTTTGGCATAACATTGCCCTTTATATAAATAATTTACATTTAACCTCAATAGAAACAGACAAAATGTATCATTTTAGTTAATTGGGGACACAGTCCATGGCCAAATTGGCAGATAGTTCTGCGGCGCAATACCACACCAGTGCTCTGTTGCACATGTCACTACCACCCATGATGCTACAAACAAAGAGCTTGCTGACCAGGCTGCCTCTTTGAACCTGAACTTTGGTCTGCCAGATGAATCACATCCAAGAGGAGGCCAACTCATCGCCGAAGTGAAATTTTAAAGTCATCAACAAAGCCAAGTACAAAAAAATGTTATTTAGAAAAGTTCTTAAAATTTAATTATCTTTAAAATGAGTTCAAAGAAGATTTAAAACAAAATTGAACCGTAAAAATTACTACTTACAAACTCTCATTAACAGTTAAATTTAAATTTATGTTAAAATTTTAATTTCTTGACTAGTATCCCCAATTAATAAGCTGGATCCAGCAGTATAAATCCTCACATTCAATTAACTTGGAATAATTAATTAGTTACAAAAAATTATTAATCAAGTATTTCTGTATAAAAAAAATTGAAATTACCATATTATATAAACTAAACCGATGGGCTGAGTGGTAGTGCACGTCACAACGTGTCCTTTATACTACACTTTGTTCATTCCTGAACTCAATTTCCTCTCGTCTTTCAGTTTGATCGATCGTACCATTCTTTAGTCTGTTCTTCTCTCATCTGCAGCTATTCGCAGACCCCCACCATCACTTTTGGTTTAAGTTTGTCCTGAGTTAGTGGCAGGTCCGTACAGAACACTCTGCTGTTCAACAACTCTGAAGGTGATGTTTCTAACCCCGAAATATATCCCTGTAGTCTGCGTTTGTTTCCCAGAATTTACGTAATAGCTGTTTGACTACGTGAACTCCTTTCTCGGCCAACCCATTTCTTTGAGCGTAACTTGGGCTGCTCAGTTGAAGCTCATATTTTCCCTGTGCGAAGGCCTGAAATTCCCTGGAACTGAATGGAGTGTGATCAGTTGCCAGGATTTTACGATCACGGCGTAGAGCAAACAATGTTTTGCATTCATCAATCACTTGTTCAGCGCTTTTCCAAACATTGGAACGATGTCAATACATTTTGAATATGAGTCAACTATTAAGTAGCTTTTACCCCCAAAATCCAAAATGTCTGCTGCACCATTCAGAAAGAAGTTTAAGGACCTCCTCTAGCCTGGTATACATGTTTTGAATTTCTAGGAGCATACTTTTCACAACATTTACATTGGTTTACATACGTTTTCACGTCTTGTGCCCATACCAGCCAATACAATACACTGCTCGCTCTGGCTAGACACCTGTTTATTGCAAGTAAGTAAAATAAAATGCTTACAATCCCTGTCATAATTAAGTGAATACTAAATAGTTTTATAATGTTAACTGTTATTTCCCAATTTTTAAGATTTTTTAAATAGAATAAATGGGATACCATAACAGCTCATGTAAAATACAGTATTTTTTAATTATTTGTACATGTGTATATAAAACAGTTTCCATTATTCTTGTATGGCATCTGTTGGTCAGAAATGAAACTAACTGAGATGGTAGGTAAAGTCACAACTGTAACATTTCTGGCACATGCAAGCAACGTGCTGCAAGGTCCCATCTGCAACGTTGCCTGTGTAACATTTATGACACATGTAGGAAACATGTCGATGGACTGTGTAACTAACTTGGCACATTGTAACATTGTAGCAATGTTTCTGGCACCACCTGTGTTGTTAGGAATGTGCAAGTCTTGCACATGTCCGCAGATAACGAACAAATTTTATTTCCTCTCCAAAGTGCATTCTGTGCATCAAACTAATGTACTGTCTGTATCGCTCACAAATTTTTGCTACCGGTTTGTGATAGGAAATCAAGCTCATAAACATTCTGACAAAAAATCACACTTTGGAATATGTACTCAAGAATACCATTATGCCATAGGGAGGTATTGGTTTCACAATTTTAGAAGTGAAATTCTTTATTACAAAGTAATCTCTCAACAGCTCCATAATTTACCCTTTGTTTTGACTGGCATAGATATGATCATGACTGGGGAAGAGGAAGGGAGGTAGCATTGTACTATGAGCGGCAAATACATAAGGGCCTAGCATCGGTTGGATTTGTAGACTTTATGTTATGTATCATTACGTAAACACACAAAATTGTCTTATAAATTAATGTTGCTAAGATATCAAACAGAGAAAAAGCAAGAAAATAAAGACGAGGAGTTGATTTTGTACATATGGTGCCCCAGAGACTTACTTGCATATGGGTATCGGAAATCCTACTGATGGTCCTACTCATGACTGAACTGATAATGTCTAAAAACAAGGTTGTTCTAAATGAAATAAGAAATTGGCAACTGTGTCACACCACTTACAGGAACTACTAAAGTGTGTTCTTTAATGTGGTTTAAGACCACTGTACAGTACACTTTTGTTTGTCTCCGTGATGCTTTGACAGCAGCAACTTCAAAAAATTATTTTTCAATTACAAGTTACATTACAATCTTAATTTTCTAAATTAGAATAGTACAACACCAGTTTGAAGACACTATAACTTAGATTTTAAAAAACTGTGAGCTCGATAAATAATTCTACAACCTCAACTTTGGTTTCGTGAGATATATGTGTAACTTTTGTAATGTTAATTGGTAAGGCGTAGTCTTCTAAACGCAGTTCGGAATAAAGTGAGCACTCATAAAAGCCCTGCTAAAGATCTATTTCCAGCCAATTCGTATCTTTCCGTGTGTAACAGCAAACGACAGGAAAAGTCTAACCTCCTGGGACACGTCACTTTATGTTTGTGCGTGTAAGATAAATTTTTCAGTCGATAGGTACATACATAGTTTGATAAAAAATAAGTTTATTAATTATGTAAAATACAATTATATCGCTGTCGGTTGATTTTGTTTCAGTATTGTTGTATTTAAATATGAATAAACACGGAACTATGTTGTGTCATTTCGCTGCAAACCATACGAGCAGTAAAGTGACTATCGGTAATGTTGAATTGTATGTAGTAACAGCTAGTGATACGTATTTTTCAAAGGTTAAATATTTTGTGTTCACTTTATTCCGAACGGCCTATATTTTGAAATGCCTGCGTCATGGCCCCCTTCCCACTCTGTCAGCGCAGATAGTTGTTTACTATATTAACTTCTTCTATTTTGATTAGCTACATGAGTACAAAAACAATTATATTAAAAAACCACATGAAGATGATTCAGGAACGAAAATAAAAACTCACATTATGCTTTACCTGTGGCCCAGCTGACAAGATGAGTTAAAGTAATGAAAGTATGCAAAAGCGGAGGAATCTGGGTATGCCTGAGGAAATCAGCAGACTTGACAGCATCTGCTATGTTTTACATATGCATAAATCAAAAGCAATCCTGCTAGGAATAAAATCTGAGTCTCTCATGAAGAGTGAAAGTTTTTTGTCACTACACCACCCTATCCCCATCTAATGAAGCTAAATATGTTATTAAACAATTATTAAATGTCAAGAAAAAATTGTTTTCAAGTGCATTTGTGCTTTTATTAAAGATGAAGTAAATGTTTAGGATGTGTTTATAGACAGTAACTCCCTGGTGCGGCTGGAGTACCCTAAACACAACTCAGCGCTGGTGCAATGGTACGCGTCTCCGCAGGAACAGAAGAAGCTAAGGGAGGCCGGTGTCAAGGGACAGATGGTACTCACCTATGATGTGGAGAGGAAGTCCCACATGGAGCAAATATTGGTAACGTATCTCTGCCCTTGTACACCTTCACACACACATCACCAACCCTGTGAGCCTGTGAGCACTACTTCATATGTTACACAGTTTAGTCCAGAAAAAATTTAAAAAATCATGGCCAAATAATAATAATTGGTGTTTATTACATAAGATTAAAATACATTATACAAAAATAAATTATTTAATTTTTGGTATTCAGAAATAAGGGTACAATTTGAAAAATTATTTTTAAGTGTGAATTTATATATATAAAAAAAAAAGATGCTATAGGAAGAAGGTATAAAAATAAAAGGTTAATTATGGTGCTTCACATTGATGCCATCTTGCAAGTCCCAATTGTCAGTATAAACTCAACTGCATCCATGCGTAACCTTCTCTTAACAGTAACGGAAAATGTGGCAGCCCTGAAGGCGCTCAATTTGCCAGTGGACCAATGGGATCTTCTCCTTCTCCACCTCATTGAGAAACGTGTCAATGGGGAACTTAGAAAACTGTGGGAGTTGATGGTTCAGGACTTGGAGACTCCTATGCTCCAAGATTTTGTGACATTTCTCGAGCGCCAGTGCAAGTCAGGGGAATCTGTCATGGCTAGTGAGGGTGATCTGTATCATCAACCATCTAATTCAAGTAAGCCAACCTCCAGTTGGAAGGTTAAAGGTCAGTGGCGTAATCCCTCGGGTACATATTTTGTCACTTCCTCTTCTGTGTGTATGGTGTGTCAAGGGAACCATCCCCTGTACCAGTGCAGTGTATTTGCAGGGAAGAGTGCAAGGGAATGATTTTTATGGGTCAAGGAACATAGACTCTGCATTAATTGCTTGCACTCCTTTCACATGCAGAAAAATTGTCCCTCATCAAAGTCGTGTCATCATTGCTCATCTCGTCATCACTCACTACTACACTTCACCAGTACTGATGAGGATGCTACTAAGCCCACCCAACCACAGGGATCCCCCGAACCAGTAGAGCAGCCGATTGAGACCAACACAACGTCCCGGCTGCAAATGTACTCTCGTCTTTTTCTCGAAAGTTTAATTGTGCTACAGTCATGTTATCCACTGCTGTAGTGGAAGTTCAAGATGCGTGGGGCAGTTTTAAATAAGTGCGGGTATTGCTAGACTCTGGTAGTCAAGTAAACTTTATCTCGGAAGATGCACTGTCACGCCTGGGTCTCTCTTGTAGACTGACCGCAACATCACTTCAAGGTTTGTCACAAGCGCCACTCGCTGTGGCTCGTGAAGTTGTTTCTTGTGCTCTGAAACCTTGCGGACAAGTTGGCCTCCAATTTGCTGCAGACATGTTGGTCCTGGCCCAGTTAACAGTACACATTCCTTCAATACCTCTGCAACCTGAGAAATGGAAACATTTGGTTAATTTGAAACTGGCCGACCCAGATTATGCAATACCTAGTGGTGTCGACATGCTTGTAGGTGCTGAGCTGTTCCCATATATTGTAATGGGAGCCAAAATTGTAGGACCACCAGGCACTCCTATTGCTTTAGACTCTATCTTTGGATGGATAGTGATGGGTAAGGTAGACACAGAGTCAGGTCAAACACATTCATTGGAAGAACCTTTAACACTCTTTGTAACCTCAAACACATCAGATGAGTTGTTGGGAGCCACAGTGGAACATCTATGGAATCTGGAAGAGTTGCCAGATGCCGAACTAACCTACACACCTGATGAATGCAAGTGTGAAAGGATCTTTGTTGAAACCCATGCTCGCCTTGAGACGGGAAGGTACATTGTCCCATTACCCTCCAAGATGGGAGAGCCAGATTTAGGCGAGTCTTGGAATGTGGCACTCGTCGCCTTCACTCCCTGGAACGCCGCTTTAAACTACAACCAGAATTAAGGATACAATATGTGACCTTTATGCAAGATTACTTATCAGCGGGTCACATGAGTCATATTACACAAGGTGACGCTATGCCTAGTAAATCATATTTCATACCACATCACTGTGTCCAAAATCTTAGTAGCAGTACCACCAAGTAGAGGGTAGTCTTCGATGCCTCAATTAAGGCCAGCTCAGGGCATTCGCTAAATGATGTGTTGTTGAGTGGCCCCAAATTACAGTTTGGTATTTTGAGTGTGTTGCTGAAGTTTCGAGTACTAAGTATTGTCTTCATTGCTGACATCAAGGAAATTAATTGGGGATGCTAGTAGAGAAATTAACATTAAAATTTTATTTAAAATTTAACTCTTAAGGCAAGATAAAAGTATAAAAATTTTACGTGTCTATTTTGTATGAGTCATATCCTGTTTGGACTCATTTTAAAGCTAATTTAATTTCAAGCAACTTTTCTCAGTAACTTTTTTTTATATTTTGCCTTGTTTGGATTTTTTAAATCTCAAGTAGCCTCTTAGCTTGCTTCTCCTGGATTGGGATTTATCTGGCAGGCTGGTCATAGTTCACTCGCTTGGAGGCACGTACAGGGACGTGCTGGAATGCTGGGAGCTCTGCAGGGCGTTTCTCGATCGACGTGAGTGGTAGTGCCGTCTGCAACAGAACTCGAAAAAGGTGTTTGATCCGCGACAGATTGATGACGCTGCACATCCCCAATTACTAAACTAATGAATATTTAGCTGGTATGTTGGAATAAAATGCTTTGTAAATTTATCAGTAACTATGTTACATAGTTTGCTTCCTTAGTAAACGTCAATTAACCAGCTTTTTAGGCAAGTTGGATCCTAATGTATCCCTCAGCCGAGTAAGTCAGAGTGTTCGCCCGGGAGGAGTCAGTCGTGATATGTCGGAGCTCTGACATGGTCGCAGAAAGATGACAGGCTAAGTTTTTTGTTTAGTTGGGGCGTCATGGCAGCAGGAAGAGGACGTGTTAGACGTGGTAGAGGGGCTGTGAAGCCTAGAGGACTGATTCGTTTGCAGAGATTCTTTTTGGTCTCTCTTTTTGGCATGAAGTCTTTTCTTTTATAGTGATGTAGTAACAAGAAGTAGTGATTAATAACCACATAGTCAGTTACTAAGGTAGACAAAGTGCCGGGCCAAGTACCACTACTGAGGGCAGGTGGAAAGGCGTAATATGTAGATAAAAAGGAAAATCCACGCCAACTAACTCTGGGCGAGCACTCACTATGTGAATTGCCTTTGTATGGTAAATTTCGTCAAAAGAGGTTAAATAAAAAAGAAAAAAAATGCTGATACATATGATTTTTAAAAATTTATTTATTTATCTGTGGCTGATTAACCTCACTGCTATCCGGGCATCAGTATGATAGGCACCGCCTCTACATCAGTGCGTGTGTTTTCGTCTTTGTTCTGCCGGCATAACTACTTGCAAAAGCAAAAGGAACAGAGCTACAGCCCCGCAACAACACAAACAACACCAACCAGCAGAGACAGACGAGGAGGAGACCCCTCACAAGTTCTTACTCCAAACCATTTCCTTACCTTCGGTCCTCCTCAAATACTTCCCGACCTGGATGTTTCCTCCACTCTCACCAATTGATTACAGCGATGGTCGTTAGTGCAGCAAATCCATCAGTCATTTTGGAAGCTGTGGCATAAAGAATATTTACATCACCTTCAGCAGAAGGATAAATGGATCAGTGAGTACAAGAATGTTTCAGAAAGTCAATTAGTTTTGATCAAGGATCCTAACTTACCTCATCTACGCTGGCGCTTGGCTAGAATTGAGAAGGTGTTTCCTGGCAAGGATGGAGTGGTGCATGTGGCAGAAGTGTGCATATCTTATGGCACAGTCACCCGGCCTGTGGTGAAGCTGTGCCCCCTTCCAAGTCCGTAGTCTTGTGGTGGGCAGAGACGGAAGCATGTACATAGTGTAATTAGAAGTGGAGTGGGGGATATTTGAACTTGTGTCTTGTATTGAACTGTGAACACTTCAAGGTGGGGAGGATGTTCAGGCCATATTGATTGCCTGAAGTTTGAATTTGCCACCTCCTGCCCCGATGTTGCTGTGGCGCCATCTTGGGCGCCATCTTGGAGAGGCAGTGGCTACAATGGAGTAATCGTGGTGAGTCGCGTGGTGCTTGTGCTCGTACGTTTTGTATACAGTCCACTTTCGTGTTCGCCGAGCCCAGACAAAGTAAACTGCGATTGTACTGGCCAACAACAAATACTCGCGTAAAGGAATTCACGACTGTTACTCGCAACAAAAACTGTATCACAAAAACTAGGGGAATCAATAATAAATACAAATAAAAAGAATAATAAACAGAAAGATTACTTATAGTTTTGATGTTCATGTCCAGCGAAATCTCATTCATCCCAGGCCTACTTGAAGTTCAATAATCTACTCATTTATTAAACAAAATAAAAAAACTAACATGACTGAAACCAGTCATGACATCCCGAGCTCGCCTAAGTCCTAATCAAAACGAAATGCTCATAAAAAGTTCAACGATCAAAAGCCCAAAAACAGCTCGAACAATGAAAAGTCCAAACGACAAAAAGCTCTTAGAAAAGTTCTAAAAGCAAAATCTCGCCAAAACATGGCCGGCAGGTATTTATAACACTAGGTTGCGCCTTCCAGAACCTTTGATGATTTACCCAATGGAATGGTCAGCAGTGATCATTCCAGACTGGCGTGACATTTTCTCTCTCTGTCCCACAGGCATTCACTCGTCAGTGATGTTTACCATTACGGGAGGGAGGACTCTGTGGGACTGGAACAACAGAAATGTGCTGTTCTACACACACCCGCCATTGCGTCTGCCCTACTACAGATGTTAATTTGGGATAGGGGAGCAAGGGGGGTGTTGACAGTGGCGTCCAGTGCCCCCAGAAGGCCACTACATGCCAAAAGCCAGAAGGACCCACAGGGCACGACTGCCCTGCAACACAACACATACGTTACCACACCCCTCACCTTTCTACAACCTAACACAAGGACATCATCTTGCGTGCACTACCGGGACACTGCCCACAAAGGAATTCACATTGATAACAACCTCTGCAGGCTTCGAGGAACAATGTAATAAAAAAATTCTACTGAGAGACTGTAAGAGAACACTCTAGATGTCCACGATCTATAATGTAAAGAACTGATTTCCCTAAAACTGAATACTCTTTAAAATTATAAACTAACATTAACTTTACCGTCTATTTTGAGTATGGATGAGAAGAAAAAGTAATAATCCCCGAAATTTACAGTTGTGACAATATATGCAATCGCAACTATCATGTGTCTGAAATATTTGGTTCTGTTGCAACACATTTTCCCAGATCCTAGAATCATTGTTATATTAAATTCTTACCTAAGAGTTTGAGTACCATGGTGTCAATTTTATAGTCTGATATATAAATGCAAAATTTGAAAATTGAAATTAACAAACAGAAAATTTGGTTTGGTGAATCCTATAGAAATGTTTGTACTGGTTGTTGCTGATTTAAATGGTGCAGCGAACGGAATGTTCTCTGTTTTCTACCTGTGACACCGTTAGTACGAGACGTGACTGACTTATAGACTGAATTGATGGTTATGAGGGTGGGCGCCAGCAATACTCTCCAGTATCACACTTTGAGACACTATTATCCCAGGGGATGGGTGTTTTGGTCACGTGCCTAGTGATCGTCTCGTTCCAGGTGTGGTGATGGTTTAGTGTTACTTATCTGACATGAACACAATTATATGATAGGGGAGAATAGCATGAAAACAATATTATCCCTTTGCACCGTGATTTATTACGTACTGAGTACAGCGTGCCTGAATGAATTCTATGCTACGTCAGTCCAATGTGTGGCAGTGGAAGGAAACCGTGCCCGCGCCTATATATTATGTATGAGTTGAATGCGGTGTTGTGTGGGGTGCTCCCACTGCATTTGAAAATGCAGCTCCCTATAGAGCAGAGAACTGATGGCCTCTGTGATGAACCACAGTTTTGCTCAGGTCAGGAAGCAGTCGTGGATAATGGATGTATGCTGCTGTTCCCAACTATGCAATCGTATGGTCAAATCTATCCCCGAGGTATGCAATGGTATGGTGATGGTTGGCACAATGACGATGGTAGTGGTACTTGCTGATAAATGTGGCTGCATGCAAGAAATGAAATGCAACTTAACGTGAACTGTGTACAAAATGATGTAGATGTATAAATGAATGCACACTGTCCCTTTGTTAATTCTACAATGATGGCAATGACGCCGTTGCACGTGGTTTCACAAAACCGACCGTAAAATATTAACTGATGCATGAAAATGATACATAATTACGTTACTGAATAATGCAAACATGCCCTGACACAATTGACAATTAAAAACACTGAGTGATCTTCATCGACGTGCGGATGACTGCTAATTACAAAGTCCCTAGCCACGTGGCATGAACAAAGTGCACACGTGGTTTTAAATTAAAGTACCATTTACAGTAATAATGATTAAATGAAGCAGAATGACACTTGCCGGGGAAATACTTGGCGAAAACGTGTATGAAAAATGATGATCTGGTTTATTAAACAACTATGGTAACCTACTTCAGTGAAACAACGATGGAGCGTACACGGACAGCATCTTACCTCGCTAGAAACCTGCGACGAACTGCGCGGAGGAACATGGGTGCTGATGGCTCATGGCCTATTGCCGGGGCATTCACTTCCAGCGCCACACACATGACTGTTGTATTAAGTGGCACGAAATATTGCAAAACCAGGTTACATGTTGACTCGGGCATTGAATCCCTTAAAAATACATTAATTATGGTTTTAAGTGTTCAAAATGAGTTAGTCAAACCTCGAAACATTTCCGGGCAGCGGTTTGAGTGTCCATCGTGACCACTTTGAAAAAAGAAACACTAGACATACACTATCAATGAGTCTGTGGTCATGCACATGCTTATTCTTATGGATTTTTGGCAACGTTATGGGCTTGCTTCCCCTGCTGGCCCATGACCGGCGTCACCTGCTGTCAAAAAATAGTATGTAATTAGGAAACTTTCAGGGGGCATTTAAAGTTTCGTCTTCTTTTTGTCTGATGATACCCCTATCTGTTGTAAGAAATAAAGAAAGTTTACTTCTTACTATAATTTACTGAGAATTTTTTTATAGATGGGTCAGTTACACATTGTGAAAGGTAAAATAATTAAGTTAAGAAAATTAAAATGTGTCAGGACAGTTCATATATACAAAGTCAACATTTTGAAGTCATATGTGTGAGTGTTTAATGATTTATAGTAAGTAAGTTAAATTTAAATTATTATTTTCTGCACTAAACGTGAACAGGCCTGGGAGCCAGGGTTGGTGTGCATTGTTCGAAATGAACAGTGCGATAATCTTTGCCTTATATGAAACCTCCCAGCTCATCCCTGCTATGCCCCACCTTTCACCCTTTCCATTAACTGATGTCAGAGCTATCAACAACGCACAGGCATGGCATGCGATCACTATAAGTTGGCAAATATGTGTGCTTACGCCATCTTGGCGGATTAACTTAGTGTTGTTCACGCCAGCTTGCCCTTGAGTGAACCCTGTGAGATATGTTAGCGCAGATGGTATGTGTGGGTGGTTTGCAGGTGAACGATGGCTTTTTTGTCCACTTCTTCTCGCCCAGTGACGTGGCACTGCTACGCAAACACATTATCTTTGTGTTGGACTGCAGTGACTCCATGATGGGGTTGAAGATGGACCAGATGAAGGATGCCATGAGAACCATCCTGCGCAACCTCAACAAGGGAGACTACTTCAGCCTCGTGTTCTTCGCCACCAAGGCCAAGGTCAGCCAGTGTACCGCTACGACCAGGGGTGTCATCTGGGGTACACACAGGTACATGCAGTGCAACTGGCAAACTTTCCAGTTTTTCTCTGCACTTGACTTGCTGCAATCTAAATGAATTCTGTGTATGTAATTATAACCATACCCGTACATAAATGTTTTAAGTTGTGCACTGCACCAGGTGAATTAAGCCACTTTGTAAGCGGGAAAGAAGCTTTACTACAAATACATAATTTTGCAGGTATGACCTAAATTGTAATTAGCAGCAACATACTGAGTTTACTGTCTGCCACAGTTTATGAAAATATTTTGAGTTGATATTGCTTTGGTGTTTAATAGTTTAAAGTGAAACTTGTGAAATTTTGGCAAATTATATATTTTTCTTTTTTTTTTTTTTTTTTTTTTACGGCCAGTTTCTTTCTCCTTCAGCTATGTTAGTCAAAGTGTTAGGTGTGTTGTAAAAATATTTCACACAAAATAAATTTGTTTGCCTAATGCAATTTGTTTAAAGCCTGAAACATTGAAAGCATATTTTGACATCTGATGCTACCAATATTTGTAACACATGCCAAACACGTGGCAGAATAACATACCATTTAAAACAACAGGACATGATCGTATGACCTGATGAAGCAGTAATGGCAGCCCTGATCAACAAATTTGTTAACTTCCATTGCCGACATTGAAAATACTATGTATTATACGTGAAAAATAAGCAAGCATTTTGGAGGAACTGTAATATATTAACACGGTTATGTATCCAGCATTAGTCAGATAACTATTTTATTCTATTCAAACTGCGTGATTTCTATAACTATTTTACAAACAACCGCACCATTATCAACAGACCTGTACCGGCAACTAAAACAAAGGACGCCATTACTTAAGCTTCTCGTGTTTTTGTGCGGTTGTGATTCTTTTCTTTTAAGGTGTTATTATTTAGTCTATTCATATATTCAATGTATTGCAAATGCAGGGATTAAAATACCCGGCCTGTAATCGCCTACGACAACTGGATATTTTAAGACGCGTTTTGGAAGAGGGAACTGGAAAAACGTTCAGCTTTGCAGCATCGTGGCATGTCTACAAAAAACAATAGCTAAGTAAGGTCCGTTCCACAATGGCACGGACAGAGCCACGTAACACGGAAGCGGACTACGTAAAACTTTGCTTTTCTCCTATTGGTTGCACGTAGTTACGGACACGGAAGAATTGGGAGCTGACAAACTTCTTATTTTCTTCCGTGCACTTATCCTTTTATGCATACCCTACGTTGTTTTGAAGATTTGATTCTGAAGGTTTTACTCAGTCTGTCTCCGCTTTACTTGTTACCGTCCGAGCCATTGTAAAACGAGCGTAAGAAGCAGGTAATATGTCCAGAGAAAAGTGCTACAGACAATAAAAAAAATGTTAACTACCTTTTTATTTTAACGGAATTTGTGTTATATTTGTACGGTTCTTGTTGTGGGTGTGTGTGTAAATGTGCTTTTTGAAGTTGCCAACTCATAAATTATTTCTGTATGAAAAAATCAGTGTTTTTATATGTATGGCAAGTAAGTTGTACCATTTAATATCAAGTCCATGTGAGATTTTGTGCCTGTCAGCTGCAAAAATGCTGTAAGCCTACATATTACCAAAAGAAAAGGTCAGAAAACTTAAGCCTATGTATTTCCCGGCCATTAAAGTGTAAGTGTTTAATCATATGTGTTACCAAAAGATTTAAAGCTGATTTGGGAAATTAGTCCTACCCATGTTCGTTTATAACTTACGTTTTTTGTTGCTATATTATTTCAGTTTAGGTTGTGAGAGTGCAAATTTTTGCTATGTAGTCTACAAAAAATATGTTGATGTGTTTTTTTGTGAGTCGCACAACTTTGATAATAACACAGATATTTTGAAGGTAGGCTCTACCCACAAAAGGTAAGTTTTTTTAGAAAAATAGGTAAGTTACCCATACAAGTTTTTTTTATGCCATTAAATGTTGCAATTTTGAGCGTACCTAGGAAAAAATACAATAAATGATGTAAAATTTTGAGTTGTTATATTAACTGAACTATTGAATTGCTGCAATATTAAATAATTTTCCAATAAAATTGCCCACTGAACCATAGTAAGAGTTTTGTGCAGCCAGTATTGAAAATAAATTACCTTACTTGTCTTGAGATCTAAAAGTAACCAAAAGAAAATCACAACATACTTTGGATTCTATTGCAATAATACTATACCTTAACTGTTGACATGTTTTGATTGTCAGCAAGAATGCACATGTGGTGGTGGAAGGATATGTAATGTTTTCGTTTACATTGTCATACTTTTTTATGATCTGTCAAATAATGGAATTCTTATACGGTATGGACAGTACACTACATATCCCAAAAACCTGGTAAGGGCAAATTAAATTACATCTGTCTCAGTACTGGTAAAACCTACGTACGGTATGTGGTCCCACTGATCGTTTTTGTTCATCCCAGTATGGCCCACATTGCTGTATCTTTCAGATTGTTTTTACAATACCGAGAAAACTATGAACAAATAAGCATTTTTATTTCAAAAAACACTTATATACTTGTGTAATTATAAATAGATATACTTGTGTAATTATAAATAGTTTTTCCACCTTTTGATTCCTGTAGCAAAGTTCTTTCTTTATTTGTTTGCGTTTTGTTGATCCTAATGGAACCAGTGTAGCTCTAGGATATAGAACTGGTCAAGTGTGTACAACAGAATATAATAAAATGTACGTAATGTGGCTGTCCCTTGCTATTTGATTGTTCCTGTACTCATTTGGATGTGCAGACAAATAGAGAAAAAACTAAATTGGGAGCAGTATTACCGCAGCATCACGTGCGGTAGAGCAGAGTTCTTATCTCGGGTTCAAGCTCATAGTGTTCGAAGTATGCGGGATTTACTGAAGTGAAAACAAATTTAAAGCGTTCCTTTGAATGAATGGCTTTACTCAGGCACTTTACATTTTTGTTCATCTGCAGCAACACACACACACACACACACAAAACGGAACAAAACAAACAAAAAAAAAATTTAAATAGGCCTCCACCGGTGGGTTACTCAAACATGAGTACACGCAAAGCGAAAGAAAAACAAAGCTTAGTGCGAACTAGTTGGCCAGGCTTGGCCAACACAAAGGAGTTCTGCTGTTAGCGCGCGCCATGCCCGATTGTGCCCTCCATCACGAACAAAATAAAATTAAGCCACTGGTAGTGGTCAAACTTTGATAGCCTTTACATTACATTACTCGCCTCATCGGAAGTCTTCAAATGAAACCTGGCCGGCTGGCCAAGTGCCTTGGTCCGCATTTCAGCGAGCGCGGGCTTACACGTATTACCAAGTGTGCTGATCGGAAACGACTGGGGCGAGAGCTTCGGTAAGCGCGCCAATGCGCACCACAGAAACTAGCGCCACACTGCGGCCACTGCGAGGAACTCCTCTGATTATTACAATAACTTACAAATTATACTTACAAGGTATATGTAAAAGTGAATTTGAAACATGGTGTACATACACGCAAAATGTGTACATACATTAATTAAAATTACTCAAAATTACAACATTTTAGCAGAAATCTGTCAAATACTGTTATCGAGCCACTGCTCATTCCAGGGCCGCCGGAAATGACGGACCAATTAGAATGTTCCAGACCGATGTCGGCCCAGCGCATTCCTGAGCGGCGCCATCATGTCTGGGTCCAGGCGCCTAGCCTGGGCCAGAACTTATGCTAAACGTAATTTTTACAGATATAAACCAAGGCGTCATAGTTACACAAAAAAGTTACTTAGATAAAATGTACCAAATTAAATCCTGATTAGAATGACACCAAACAAGGCATACTTATGACAGAGCAATTAAACTATTAATAAAACAAAACTAACTAGTCACAAAATTAATTATGCACGTCCTGTTAACCCTAAGTAACCCACCGCAACGGTCGCCAACATCGTATGGATCACCATCAAAATACAATATTTGGTTACAGAACTGACAATGAAAATAAAAGCTGCAGGCAGCTATTCGGAAATATTTAACTGCTGGGCCCAGCGTTCATTGACGAGCGGTCTTAAATGACTTTGCAGAGTCACAGTCCCTCTTTCAAATCTTGAAGTGTAGAATAATATCAGATACAAAACAAAAATAGATTGATGTGACAATAATTTAGATTTTGATGAGAACTGACGCACTTCTGCACTGCACACGCTACAAAGAGGGGGCAGTCCTAACAGCCTAGACTGGGTAGTCAGCTATACCTACACACATTTCTTCTTAAATTACATGGTAGCGCTTCCTACCCTATCCTTGATATAATAGGCCTCACTAAGCCGGAGGTTTGTGGGCTAGCTTCGTTGGGTGCTGTTTAAAAACACATGTTAAGCACAGAACAAAATGTGAGCAAAATAAATTGAGTTATACACAATTTAAAATAAATGCATAAAAGGAAGATAAAAAAAACTAGGGCACCAAAAAGGCCAGGTACTTCACAGCAACATATACACAGATATTAACAAACGTATAAAGTTTACAATATTTCCCTTAGCGTACTATAATAAAATTACAAGAATTTAATGAAAATATATTTGTCATGTTGTATAGTAATAAAACATTGAAATTAAAATGAAAGTGCTAAATTATACTGTGAGTAGCGTTAAAATCATTATATGTATTTTAAAAAAAACTAATCAAAAAATGTAATGCCAATTTTAGATGAATTATGATCTTTACACAGGACTATTCCTTTTCTTCTCAATGTTGTCGTGTAGGTAGCACCTTAAGCAACAGTACACTCAAACAATTGAATTAGAAAATGTTTTTCCATGCTTACAGTTCCATTAGTTGACGTACAGGAGCACCATGTAATACAGTTATCACTTGAAAAGAGTTATATACTGACCAAACTGTGAGGGTTTTTATTTTTTCCACCTCCGATCAGCTGTAATAAAAAAACGGGAAAGAAACGTATATCTTTACACAATTTTTCCACATAATCACCGTGCAGATTGACACACATTTGTCGTACTGATGCACCAGCTTGCCGATACTGAGATGTGAGTTTGGCCGCTCCACATGGTTGGTGGAAGGTGGTAAACACTACGTGTTGATTTATGAGTATCGATTAATGAGCATACTGTAATCACAACAAAAGGTTTCAGGGGACATGGCTGAATAGGCAGGAGGGTATCGGAAAGCTGGTGCATCGGTACAACAAATGCCTCAATCTGCATGGTGTTTATGTGGAAAAGTAGTGTAAAGATGTACATTTCTTTTGCCATTAAAATAATTTCCCAATTCATTCCTGTTTTTTTATTAGAGCCGATTGGAGGTTGAAAAAAAATACCCTCGTAGAAGAAATCATTTTTAGTTGTGCTGAATTCTATACATATGAGACAGTTGCACACCCCTCAGCATACACAGCTCTTGAAAGCTGACAAGTACTTAAAGCAGGCTGTATGTGCTCTTATTATACTAGGAACCAAAATACAGATAGGTTTCAGTTTCGTTCTGACAGTATTATGCCCGTTTCCTGTTTGTACCAAATGCAAAACAACATTGTTTTATTTTAAAGCCAGCATGTCGAGTTACAACTCTTAATTTTGTATTTTTCAAAATTTGTTATTGGTAAATTTTTGCTGAAATGTTAAATTTTGTATTCATTAATACAAAATTCAAAAATTCAAAATGTTGCGATCATGTATGTACATTGTGTACGTTTTCTTTGATTTACTGTTGGTTCTATTGATTG
Source organism: Medauroidea extradentata (assembly GCA_003012365.1). Taxonomy (NCBI): domain Eukaryota; kingdom Metazoa; phylum Arthropoda; class Insecta; order Phasmatodea; family Phasmatidae; genus Medauroidea; species Medauroidea extradentata. The sequence continues at coordinate 78,071 of PNEQ01037082.1, forward strand.
ATTTATGTAATTGTTTTATAGGGGTTGTTTTGATATTAGCTTTGTTGATACTGAAGTTGTCTGAAACACATGATATTATAAAAATCTGCTTTTTCCACTTAAGTATGATAATACTTTAGGAACATTATGTTGACTACTAATGTACTGTATGCATAGTGGGTGCACAACCATTGCATTTACATTTTTTGGTGACAACAGGAAATTGTATGTACAGTTTTGGTGTATACTTTTGTTTCATAGAATTAATTTAGTGATACAAATTATTATTGTATCATTGTCCTGTGTTAAAAATTTTTTGGGGAAGGGTGGGTTGTATTTTCCTTTCTGAGGTACATTTTTATTCAGTATACACTAGACCCACGATTTTATGAACCCTGAATTCTACAAAGGTAGTGATTTTACGAATATACTCTTGGGAACCGTCAAAAAATCACAAAAATAAAAAAAGAAGTCCACTCCTGCTATTTTCATAAGCGTGGAAGGTATCAAGCAAAATTTGCTGTTGATTTGTAGATCCCAACATCATTAATAATTGCATTTAGTCGTAAACGTAATGTCTCCCAAGTTGTGGTGTTAGTTCGTACAAGGAGCATATCTTGCACACCGAGCTCTTTGGCACGTAACGAATGCTGACACGAGACGTTTGAGACCATGTAGCACATTGTGTTTGCATGTGTATGAAGAACGAACACAATACAAGAACCGTTACAAGTATCACAGCTTGCTACATTATGTACATTGCGCTATCAGTCAGGTATATTCATTCAATGTGGTGTACTGTAATGCGTCTTTATGCACTCTTGACTTATTTTACGTTTATTGTTTTTTTTGCTGCCGGATAGCCCAGTAGAGTGTCATTAGGTACTTGTACTCGCTAGGTAAATTAAGAATGGTTGTAAGCACAAGTCACTTTGTTTTAGTTCCACGGTTCGGTTTATTGCCGTTTGTTTATCACAACAGATCTTTTGATATACAACACCTTCGTACATTCGGCTTGCAACCTGCGTGCTGACACAAGTTCGGTTTTAGCCCTAGCTGAGGTCCTGTGAGAGCTTACTATCACTTGAGTGTATTCAGTCCCCGCGGTATTACCGGTAACTTATTCAAAATTAGCCAATTTCAATCTAGGCTGTGGTGACCGCACTTCCCTAGACCGCACACCAACCACTTTCAAGCTCGTCAATTAGCGACCAGTCTCGCCTTTTATACCACCGGACAACCAAAATTCCGTGCCCTCTGGCACCGCACCTTGCTACCCCGGCACGTCGCTACCAACAACCCTCACCCAGGGCAAAACGCTCCCCTAGTGCCAAGCCACCCTTACAGGTTACTCCACCATCACACAGCTAGTCATTTTTACATTTATTTACACTTATATGCTGATAAGACACTGAATTAATATACTGTCAATTCATTCAATAGGTTTCCAAAACAGTGATTATGCTATATTTAACCTTATGACATTACTAATTAACTGAATTCCTTGCGGATGAAGAAACAGTTCCTACCCCCAGGGGACTATTTGGTTGACTTCAATAGAGTCTAAAAATTCCAGAGTCATCGTCTGGCCAATCAGCACAGATGTGACCATATTTGGTGAGGTTTCCTTCAGACCAGCCTCCCTTTGCCGGCGCCAGCCTGTCGGCTGGGCTAATGATCATCACTTTCTCTCTGACACAGCAATTTAAATAAACACTAGTATACTCTAACAGGTGCAAAACACAAAAATAAGTTATTTAGATAATCTGCAGGAAATTAAATACTGATTTGTTTGGTACCAAACGCGATATGACTCCTTTGAATTTAGTGTGACATTAAAAATAACAGTGTTCTTATAATAAAAGAATAATCAACAATCTAGACTTCAGAACAAACTCTTACAGAGGCAACTTCCGACCACATAGTACTGAAAGGGGGGTAAATGCTGCAATGCACTAAATGAACAGATTCATATGCAGTTTCAAAACAAAACTGTTAAATTTACATTTATCTCCCTAATTTAAGCAAAATTAACTAAGACTAACAATAGGCTAACTCTATTATTAGCACACCACAACATGTAGTAACCTTGAAACATGTAATTATTCACTAAAGTAATAGAGGTCAGGTGCCCATCCACCTTACAACCCCCCAGTTAAATTCTGACAGTTTTTTTATTATTATATATTTTTTATACAACCAAGCAAACCAGAGTAACAAACTGTGGAATTTAACTTCTCCCGCATGGTATCTGATTCCTCGGCTGATGCACATTATACTTTTACATTTAGGTAGCATAAAATAGTAATAAAAAAAAAACCCGAACACCAAAAACTACTCTTTCTCACAATGATACCCTTCAATCACTTGTCTCGTGAGTCCTTTCAGCTAAGTTTGCGAGTTCAAAATTCAGTTCGTTATATCATCAATCATTCACTCAAAATCGTCAGTTACAGAGATAAAACCATAGTAAAAGAAAAATCAAAACAAAGAATACAATGGTTACATACAACTGGTCGACCTACCTGCCGAGAACCAATGTTTTGAGATATGTGCAGGTTGCCCTTTTTCCAAAGAAAAAAAAAATACAAAAGAGCCACAAATTTCCCCCACGGTGCACTCCCCTGAAACCGTTTTGGCAACAAAAACCTGGACTCTACAAACAACTATCTCAGTTATAAAAAAAATGCAAATAACTCTTAGTTGCAATACTAGTTAACCAAATTACAAATATACCCTTTCTGACAGTTGCACTTTGTGCGACAATCAAAACAAATTACTAATAAAAAAAACAACACAATTAACCCCTAAGTTACTGAAGTTTCTTTGCACTATGGCAGCGGTGGAACATACTGCATAAAACAACCCATGCAATAATTAGCAAAAATATGGCTTTAAAAGATATTGATTATACACCCCTCGGACGCCTCCTCCATCTGCAAGGTGTCCCAACTCCCACACATTTTTACCTGCCTCCCTCAAGAGCTTAAATGGCCCCTCGAATAGCAAACAGAGTTTTTTTGTTTCCTTTAAGAGATATTCACTTCTCCCACACACCCTCAACAATACCAAATCCCCTACCTGGAAGTTGTTGAAATTGTTTTTTTGTTGATCTCCTCTCCTCCTTGCTGCATGTTTTAATTTCAGCTTGATCTCCTCCATCCAGTCCCTCGCCAGGCCCTCTGCTCCCTCGGGGTACACAAATTTGTTTGCTAAGCTATCACGCTGAATCTCCCCACTGATGAGTTCATTAGGTGCATACCCAGTGCTACTATGAATGTGTTCGTTTAAGACTTGGTTTATGATCGGTACTTTCTCAGCCCACTTGCTATGCTTCTCATGACAGTAAGTACGCAGTAACCTCCCAATCTCTCTCATCACCCGCTCGCTCGGATTACCCTGGAGGTGCCTCACTGAACTATAGATAACATATACACCTGTCCATGCCAACTCCCATCTCCACACATCCGCAGTGAACTGGGTACCGTTGTCACTCAAAATTCTTTTCGGTTTTCCAAACTTCTGAAAGTAATGGTTCAATAATTTGGATACGCAAGCAGCTGCGGTAGCTTTCTTTAACGGATAGCAATGCACAAATTTTGAGAATACATTAAGGACCACAAAAATGTATTTTACACCCCCTTTCGACATGGGTAAAGGACTGTACAGGTCGACAGCCACAAGATCATCCGGGCCAGTAGGTACAATGGGCTCCCATTTCCCCTCCCAATTCCTGTTTGGGAACTTTGCCTTTTGGCATATGTCACAACTTCTGATTGTTTTCCTGATCGACTTCTCTAAGTTGGGCCAGTAGTAGCTGTTGCTTGCTAACCAGAATATTTTTTTGTCTCCAAAATGCCCAGTTGATCTGTGGAGATGCCACACTAACGGACTCACCCAACACTTAGGCACACAAATTTTCCACCTATTGTTCTCGACTGCTTCCCTTCGATATAGTATCCCTCCGCTAATACAATACCATAACAAAACCTTTTGAACTTTAGGATCGCTTAGGTTCTTGTCTTCCTCCTCCAACATTTCCAAGACCCTGCCCGACACTTCATCTTCCCTCTGCTTTTCTCCTAGTCTACTAAATTGCTCAATCAACTCCTCGTCCCTTTCAACTGTCACTTTAGCCATAACTGGCCCTGCCCTGGGCCTCTCCTCCATGATAACCTCATCCACTTCCATCACCATCCTACTGAGTAAGTCAGCATCCCTGTTATTTTTACCAGATACATATTGAATATCAAAATTGAATTCTTGAAGTGCTAAACACCACCTTGTCAGCCTGCTCCCTATGAGTTTGCACGATTGCAAGGACAGTGAGTGACGGTCCGTCAAAACAATAACTCTGCTACCTAGCACTAGGTTTCTTAACTTCCTCAGACTCCACACAACGGCTAAGCACTCCCTCTCCATCACTTTGTAAGCTCGCTCTGCTGGGTTTAGACTCCTACTTAACATGGCAATGAGCTGTTCCTCTCCTTCCTCATTCACCTAAAAACACTTTGCCCCCAAGCCGTAGCCTGATGCATCAGTGCTGAGGTAAAATGCCTTGGTAAAGTCAGGGTGTCTCACTACACAGTGTTCTTCAAATAAGTCCTTAGCCTTACAAAACCCCTTCTCACACTCATCACTCCAGTTCCATATACAATCTTTCCTCAAAAGTTGTAGCAGTGGTGCCACCATGTCTGAAAATCGCTCCGCAAAGGGCCTGTAAAAATTACAAAGGCCTAAAAATCCTCTTAACTCTTTTACGTTCTTTGTTCTAGGGAAATTTTTGATCTGACTGATTTTCTCTGGGTCTGGCCTGATGCCTGCTGCACTCAACTGGAAACCTAGGAACTTTACCTCTTTTCTCAAAAACAAAGACTTAGATAACTTTAAGGTTACGTTGACCTTCTGCAACCTGCTCAGCAAGTGTTCTAAAATTTCTAAATGTTCATCAAATGTTCCTGTGGCTATCAAAACGTCATCTACATAGGTATGTACTCTGCTCTCCAGTTCAGGCCCTAATGATGCATCCATTCCCCTACAAAATTCACCTTCACTGTTTGGCAGCCCAAATGGCAGCACCTTAAACTGGTACGAACGGCCCTTATATAGGAAAGCAGTGTATTTCCTGTCTTCCTCCCTTAAGGGTATTTGCCAGTAGCCCTTTACGAAATCTGTGGTGCTAATGAATTTACATCCAAAGAAATTGTTGAATAGCTCATCAGGTTCCACAGGACTCTGCCTGTCTGGGACAATACGATTTTTCAAAGCACGCGAGTCTACACACAGCCTCACACTTCCATCCTTCTTGCGTGCACATACCAGCGGATTAACGAAAGGGCTGTTTCCCCTCTCAATGATTCCTCCCCTTTCCATCTCCCTTATTTGGTTCTCCACCTCCTCTTTACATGCCCACGGGATCGGGTAGCTACGTCCCTTGAAAGGTGTCGGGTCTAACATCGGGATGCTTGCGATATATTCTGTTGTCAGCCCTGGCTCGCCACGAAACACCCCCCGAAACTCCTGCAACAACCTCCCCAACTCCCTTCTCTCCCCGTCACTCCCTACTTCACATCGGCCTAACACTTCCCGTAACTCATCCTCCCACGTGCCGATGTTTGTGCGCAGTAATTTGGTTGGGTTTTCTCCGACCGCTGCTCCGAGTTCGCACGCGCTTCTCCCTTCCTCCCAGTCTGCAACACATTGCACCTTTAACACCCCTGGCTTCCTGTCCATAACTGTGTTGGCACTCAGCATCTCATAACATTTTCCCGCAATAAAAATGTCCCCCTTGACAAAATTTACGATGACGTTGTGAGAGTGCATGAAATCAATTCCGACGATTATTTCTTTGGTTAATAACGGTATTACTAGGCAGGCCGCCCGATACAACTCATCGCCCACTTGGAACTCTAAAAAAATTTGTTTGTTTACTTTTTTGCTCTTTCGTCGTGTTGCCCCGATCACAGTAAGTTGCGGCACGGGTAACGTAGGGTAACTAAAACCGCATTTATTTAAGCTATGCAAAAATGTTTCGGAGATACCTGATACTTCAGATCCAGAGTCAAACAAAATAGCGACGTCTTGGTCACCGACTTTGCACGCTAACTCAGGAATGGCCCTGGTATTAATTTCCGTTAATTCCTCTGACAGCAAAAAATCTTTCTCGTCAGCAAAGATTACCGCAGCCAAGTGTGTATCTCTGCTCTCCGCCGCCCGAGATACGCTCCTGCCGACCGTCACAGCTCGGCTGCCTACATGTGACGATCCCCTCCGTTTCCCGAGTTATTACTATTACTACTACGCGCTTTGTTGATGCCACGCCTGCTTCCTAACTATCTCGCTCGTCTGCACTTTGTCCCCCTCTCTGTCCATCTCTCATCTCTCCACGCACACCATCCGCTGTTCCGCCTCCCCTCCTCTCGTGACGCCAGTACTCCTGTCCTCTTGTTTTTGTTTCCCACTCCTCTCCATTCGCGGTTCCCGTTGAAGTTACCATGTGCTTGGTTCTGACACCCCCCACCCCTTCTGTCGTGACTTTCTCCGTCCCCTCCTTGATGCTGCTGACGCCACGTCGCTACCCCCCTCTCTCTTAGGCAGCTGATACGATCTAGCTCCTTCAGCACCTTGCGCAACTGCTCCATGGTGGAAATATCTTTTCCAACTATTGCCTCCTGCATTTTTATCGGCGCTTGGGAATAAAGCATCGTAATTATCTCGTCCTCACTGAGCGGAGTTTCGTAATATTTCGTTCGCTCTACTACGTTACTTAAATGCGCCTCTAGGTGGCCTGCTACACACCTCCCTTAATATAAATCGGCTCGATCGATACCCTGGATGCGCTTGTCCCAATACTCATTATTAAACTCTTTCACAAAGTCGTCAAAGGTTCTGATTCGGTGCTCACTTAGACGCAGCCAGTTCTCACTCACGCCTGTTATAGATCTTCTGGCCACTATCAATTGTTCTTCCCCGATGCAACCATAAATAGCAAAAAATTCATTTAGCTTGGCCAGGTGTTTTTTCGGGTGTGTTCGGTCCTGGCCGGAAAACTTCGGAATGTCACGTTCATTATATGGCTGTGACACCCTTCCCCCCCTACAATTGTGACTACGGTCTGCTACTCCCTCGTTAGGGTGCGCTTCCTCGATTGTTTTCAACCTCTTGTTCACATCTTCCAGTTCGGTTTGTACAGCGCACACGCGGGGCTCAAAACAACCTTGGACCCCCTCCCACAACTGACCCACTAGCTTTCTCCTCACTTCCCTGCCAGGGTTAATACTCTCTCTCAGTTGTTCATACTCCCATTGGAGATTTCCAATTTCGCCTTGGCTATAAGCCGTTAATACTTCTACCGAGCTTAGTTGTTTGTCTAGCTTCTCTCGGACCTTGTCTCCCGCGACTACCTGCTCCGTTAGTTTGTCTAGCTTCTCGGTCAGTGTGACTTGACCGACAATAGCATTGTCCACGCGGTTCTCTACTCCCTCTATTCTCTCCTCACAGCGCGATTCAAACTCCGTTTGCCTGCTTACTATTGCGGCCATGTCCCCTATTACTTCACACCGAAATTCATCAAATTTGGTTTCTAGTAGCTTATTTTGCGCTTGAAACATACCGTGTAATAACATGACTAGTTCCTGGTTTCCCCCCTTTTCTACAGTTGGAGGAGGCGTCCCACCGGACCCCCCTTCAGTACAGTTTTCTGACATCCCTCCTTCGCTCAATGTGTCATTCATGAATCCCGTCAATTCCACGTTATCCGCACCTACGTCGCTCGTTAGCACGTTTCCACTGTCAACAGGTGTTACCACCATTATTTCCGTTTCTGGTTACACCCCCGACCCTTGAGAAAAACAAGTCATCCGCGTGTCCACCGGTGCCATGTCACAGGAAAAACTCTGAGTCAAAGCTTACTTAAGACCTTTAGTGTTTGTTTTGTAGCCAAAACAGAAACATTACTTAATAACAGATAACAATACGCGTTTTACGGGATAAACTGCCCACAAACAATAAAATATCGGCGTGATTAACGCAACCCACACACATCTCCGCGGGGATTTACCTTTACTGTTTTTTACTCTACTATAAATAGTAATTACATTGCGTGATACCTGACTTTTAAAGCTTTATCCTTTGTTGTACTGAAAATACAAGACAATGCCCTTGCGCACAAAACCAAAATACAATTGTTACACTTGCAAGAACTTTTCCCTTTCACTTCGCTGGGAAGGCCGCTTGACCTTGGCTCGCTGTAACTGACCTTGACTTTGTTGTCTGCTGTTCCTTGCTGTGTTGTCCGCTCCGTCTCGTGCTCCAGAGCGCGTCCGCAGTTGACCTTGGGATTCTTCTATTCTCTCTTCCTCGTTCTCAGGAGACATGCTTGCTCCAGAGTCGTAGTACCACCAGCGTCGTTGCTTTCTTGTCGCTGTCTTCTTTGAATTAGTGCCGGCTATTACCGCGATACATTATCAATTCCCGTCGTCCCCGAGGTACTAAATTTCCCTCCGTCCCTGTTCACTGGCGACAATTCTGTAATGCGTCGTTATGCACTCTTGCTTATTTTACGTTTATTGTTTTTTTTGCTGCCGGATAGCCCAGTAGAGTTTCATTAGCTACTTGTACTCGCTAGGTAAATTAAGAATGGTTGTAAGCACAAGTCACTTTGTTTTAGTTCCACGGTTCGGTTTATTGCCGTTTGTTTATCACAACAGATCTTTTGATATACAACACCTTCGTACATTCGGCTTGCAACCTGCGTGCTGACACAAGTTCGGTTTTAGCCCTAGCTGAGGTCCTGTGAGAGCTTACTATCACTTGAGTGTACTCAGTACCCGCGGTATTACCGGTATAACTTATTCAAAACTAGCCGATTTCAATCTAAGCTGCGGTGACCGCACTTCCCTAGACCGCACACCAACCACTTTCAAGCTCGTCCAGTCTCGCCTTTTATACCTCCGGACAACCAAAATTCCGTGCCCTCTGGCACCGCACCTTGCTACCCCGGCGCGTCGCTACCAACAACCCTCAGCCAGGGCAAAACGCTCCTCTAGTCTAGGGCCAAGCCACCCTTACAGATTACTCCACCGTCACACAGCTAGTCATTTTTACATTTATTTACACTTATATGCTGATAAGACACTGAATTAAGATACTGTCAATTCATTCAATAGGTTTCCAAAACAGTAATTATGCTATATTTAACCTTATGACATTACTAATTAACTGAATTCCTTGCGGATGAAGAAACAGTTCCTACCCCCAGGGGACTATTTGGTTGACGTCACAAGAGTCTAAAAATTCCAGAGTCGTCGTCTGGCCAATCAGCAAAGATGTGACCATATTTGGTGAGGTTTCCTTCAGACCAGCCTCCCTTTGCCGGTGCCAGCCTGTCGGCTGGGCTAATGATCATCACTTTCTCTCAGACACAGCAATTTAAATAAACACTAATATACTCTAACAGGTGCAAAACACAAAAATAAGTTATTTAGATAATCTGCAGGAAATTAAATACTGATTTGTTTGGTACCAAACGCGATATGACTCCTTTGAATTTAGTGTGACATTAAAAATAACAGTGTTCTTATAATAAAAGAATAATCAACAATCTAGACTTCAGAACAAACTCTTACAGAGGCAACTTCCGACCACATAGTACTGAAAAGGGGGTAAATGCTGCAATGCACTAAATGAACAGATTCATATGCAGTTTCAAAACAAAACTGTTAAATTCACATTTATCTCCCTAATTTAAGCAAAATTAACTAAGACTAACAATAGGCTAACTCTATTATTAGCACACCACAACATGTAGTAACCTTGAAACATGTAATTATTCACTAAAGTAATAGAGGTCAGGTGCCCATCCACCTTACAGTACCCGTGTAGTGTTCAAATGGGGCATGCACTGTAGTGACACCACTGTACTGTAATGTGTGTTCGTTGTAGCTAGTGATGGCCCGATACTGGAAAAACACGATACCGATGCAGGTTCCGATATGCAAGATTTTATATATCTGTAGGAAATCTTGTTTTCTGTTTGAAAAGGTAAACAATTTGAGTCAAAAAGTAATAAAAATTGTACTGTTCTTCATTTAGACTATAATAACAGTAGTGAAACGCTGCTTTAACAAACTAATAGAATACAAAACTAGACACTAGAATAGTACAATAAAATACAAGCTTGAAAATGTGTTGATAATATCAACTTGACATGTGTGGTCAGTCATTACACTTTGAAAATGCCACAGTCAACCTCCATAGCTTCTAGCCTACTTTAAAAGGTACGCAATAGATTGTGTTAAAAAGAAGTTAATGAGGAATTTTTACGTAGTGTTTTAAGTTTAACAAATAAGAATTAGGTTCTGAAGTAAAACTGTCAGTAACTGAACATGTTGTGGTGAGAGGCGTTTTTTTTTTTTTTTTTTTTTTTTTTGGCAAATTCCGTTAGAGGTGCTAAATAACCTCTCTGAAGCTACGGAAGCAGTTTATTTTGAGCAAGCAGTTTTAGGTTTGAAAAATATACAATTTCTTTCCAAAAGAGCAAAGTGTAACCCAACAGTGGAATAGTAGGCTCTGTTAACGGGCGGCTCTGAGCGCGTTGTTTGTTGAAATCGTCGCCTAGGTAGGGCTGCAGGCCGCAGGAAAGGAAGGGAGGAAGGGGAGGCCGGCTCGGACGAATAATGTGACGGCACGCAAGCAGATAACTGTACGCTGTTGCCACATCAGCACGCGCAGAGAACAAAGTCGGGACAACTACAACTGCAGCCTTCACGGACGGACCTTATCCCACTCGCGGAGCAGCGCTAGAGCTCAGCTGCTAAGCTAACGAAACCAAGCACTTATTCGCTTGTTCGAAAAAGTATTTGCGAAAAATTTATTAAATATCTAGCACTTGGCCTACAGATCATGGAGATTATTAAAATATTATTAAATATTTGCACGTTCGTTGATTTACCTGTTAAAAATTGTAATCTATAGGACATTTTTTTTTAAATTTTTACTCGAAAACCTGCTGCAAATGGCCCGCTAAAAATGTACTAATATCTAGAGTTTCGACAACATCCTATTCTTAAACCTTTTTAACCTGAATAAATATGAAAATTTAATATTCTGTAAACGAAACTTATATGAGTTTAATATTCATGGACCTTAGATGCATTGCAAAATATTTTAATACTGTTGCATATACAGGTTACCAAGCCACAAATGAGCTTGTTACTTTAAATGCACAAATGTACGAAAGTACTCGCAAGTGACACAGCATTGGTACCATGACAAAAACAGGTGGTAAGAACGAAATAAAAACAAAATAAAATGGACAACAGTTTCTAGTCTGCCTTCCTAAGGAAAAATATAGGCTTACAAGATCACCTTTCTGTCTGTGTTTCTGTTTTTGCAGTTGTGTGCATGGGCTCTCCCCCCCCCCCCCCCCCC